>VMDR010001216.1:0-140204 GCA_007922815.1 Macrotus californicus
AAAAGGAAGTAATTGAAGGTTACTACTGGACCGAGTAGAAACCAAAACGTTAGAAGGAAACAGTTGATTAATGATAAATGGTCTGGGGATTGTGTGGGGCTTGGTGAGAAATGTGTGTCTAAAGCCATGTATGTTTAATCTCCATTCCCTCTTGGTTCTCTAGGAAATGGAGAAAGAAATAAAGAATGTATTTCGTAATGGAAACCAGGATGAAGTTCTGAGTGAAGCGTTCCGCTTGACCATTACACGCAAAGATATCCAAACTCTAAACCATCTGAACTGGCTCAATGATGAGGTAATCTTGCACCCATTTTTATATTCAAATAGTAAGTGAACATTGAGTGGAATCTAAAGGCTTGCCTTGGCTGGTGTGGCTCACTGAATTGAGTGCAGGCCTGTGAACTGAAAGGTCGTTGGTTCTGTTCCCTGTTGGGGCACATGCCTAGGTTGCAGGTCAGGTCTCCAGTTGGGGGCATGTGAGAGGCAACTGATTGATGTTTCTCTGGCACATTGATGTTTCTCTACCTCTCTTTCTCCCTCCTTTCCCCTCTCTCTAAAAGTAAATAAAATCTTTTAAAAAATAAAATATTAAAAAATATTTATATATATAAAAAACTAGCCCTGGCTGGCGTAGCTCAGTGGATTGAGCATGGGCCTGCAACCAAAGGGTTGCCAGTTCGATTCCCAGTGTAGGGCACATGCCTGGGTTGCAGGCCAGGTCCCCAGTTAGGGGCACATGAAAGGCAACCACACATTGATGTTTCTCTCCCTCTCTTTCTCCTTCCCTTCCTCTCTCTCTGAAAATAATGAATAAAATCTAAAAAAAACCCACAAAAAACTAAAGGCATTATCTCACTCTTTCTCAAAGTGATGGCTTGCATCAGAATCAGCTGTCATAGGCTTCTCAATTCTCCTGAGTAAGTATGAAGCAGTGTGATAGAAATATGCATTAAAAAAAAGTCAGGTGATTTTTATATACTTTATAGTCTGAGAACTGCCAATGTACCTTTTTATATATTGACAATTTGGCCACTGAGGGAGAGGACATTTACTCATTAGTATTGCCACTGTCTTTAAGGTACTGAGCCTGCAAATCACATGTTCAGCGAAAACACTTCATAGCTGACCATGCTGTAGCATGAAGGAGTACTTCATGTAGGGTTCCATTTCTACTTCCCTCTGTCTCTACTTGTTCTAGGTCACTTAGGTTATCCGTTACAAGCTTTCTAAAATAGCCTGTTTTTAAAACTACCACTGAAAAAGTTGCATTATTAAATATTTGATGTTTTGGGTCAAAAAATGTTATGGCCCTCGGTTTTTGAGAGTTCTAATTATTTTAAGTAAATTGATTACTTAAACTAATCTGTCCTATTCATAGTACCTGTAGGAGCTTGTTTTATTTTAGAAGGATATTTTCACAGCAAAAGAAGAAAACAGTTTGCTTTCTTTCCCTAAGTACCTGTCTCCTTTTTTAAAGACTACTAGCAGCATTCCTGCCTGTTAGTTTGGGTGTACTCAAGCTTCCCAAGTGTGGAGGATTTTTAGATGCTCAGAATAGAAAGCACTAAGTAGTCTAGATACCTATATCCTGGTCTTGTATGCTAAGGACCTTCCAAATACTGGGTTGGCTAAAAAGCCCATATGGGTTTTTCTGTAAAATAAAAGACACTTTTTTTTCACCAATAACTATTGATTTGGATATTTTGAGTATGTCGGCTATGTGCCGCATGGTAGAACATTGATTTTTCTCAATTAAGGTCTCTATTTGATCGCTATCAACTTCAACTGGTCTACCTGACATGAAGCACCAACCAGTGAGAAATCTCCAGCACGAAACTTCACAAACCACTTTTGTCACATTTGATCAGTCACAGGACCTTCTCCACACACTGCACAAATCTTTTTTATGCATTTCAGTTGCATTTTTACCTTTCTTGAAATAATAAAGCATAATATGCTGAAAATGTTGCGTATTTTCTTCCATCTTCAAAATTAAAATGACTACACAAAAATTCACCTATTTTGATCAGTTTTTTTTAAATACATGCTGATAAGACAGCTGTCAGTAATACAATCTAATAAAATTGTTTCAAATGAAGTTACAGACAACTAAGCACTACCAGAGCCATCTTACAGGGAAAAAAAAATGAACTTTTTGGCCACCCCAATAATAATATTGGCTAGCATCTATTGAGCATTTATCTCATGTTAGTCACTGTTCTAGTGTTTTCTGTTTTCTGTTCATGGAATGGTCACTACAACCCTTGAAGGTAGATTCAGTAATTTTATCATCTCTATTTTATAGATGAAGAAACAAGGCATAGATTAAGAAACTTGCAGTGTTATGTGGCTAATAAGTAGCAGAGACAACACCCAAGCATTGGGTCTTACGTACTATGTCATACTGCCTCAGAATCTTAAATTGGATCCTGTCTTAGGGTTAGAGGTGTGGATTTTGAGAGCCATATATCATGTCCAGCATGTTGATTTTTTTCTGGGGCCAGTTGGATTAGCCCTGTTCCCTTTGCCACTCATGAATTTATAAGATACAAATTTTCATCACTCCATGAATAATATCTTTGACCAAGAATAGTAAGGAATGTATGGTTTGATACTGTCTTGTTTTAGGGGAAACCACCCTTACTTCTTTTGGAATGGTGATATTAGAACATTGGATCAAATAATAGGAAAAAAAAGAGCTTACCAAATCAAGGGGCAAAATGAAAATCAAGGACAGTCAAAAATATCCACCAATTGAGTGTTTTTGATCTGGAGACATTAATCTATGGTCTCCTGCCCTTTTTTGCCTGCTGCTGGTAAATGGGACAAGGTCAGTTATTCTACAGGAATGCAGCCTGTTTCTGGTAAGTTATGCAAAACCTTCTAGGGGGCAGCAATGAGTAGGGTATGAGCTGAGTTCTTGCTATTTACTGTGGCAGTTACCTCAGTAAGATCCCTTACAGACACAGCATTCATCAGGACATACTTTCCGTTCCCTGGGCCCATCAGAGGTTGGATTTTTAGCAAGCAAAGTTAATGGAAATTACATTATTTAAAAGAGATGAGGGGAAGGAAAGATTCTTCTTTTATTTTATCTCTGTCAAGCCTACCCATAACTTGTAGGGAGCGCTTTTCTTCTGGGTTCAGAATAATGGTAACCTTGAAAGCAGAGACCAGTTCACATGTCTGTGATTATGATGAGAACCATTTTAAAAGGCACCATTTTCAAAGTACCTTACTTCTCAGGCTTTTAAAACTATTGCTTATTAGAAGCTAACATCCTGATGGGGAATTAGTAGGTATCCTTAAGTATTTGTACTCATTTAAAAACACTTAATTCTGTCTCTTAATTGTGAACTCTCAATCTTTTTTGCAAGTAATTTGTCCTCTCTTTAATCCTGTTCTCCTTCCCTCAAATAGATGTTTTCATTAATAACCATTTCTCTTCTTTGTGTACCTCCTGTCAGTTTTACAGGCTGTGTTAAAGCTTTCTCCAAAATAAGGTGACTGATAAATTATTCTTTCCATTTTTTAGACAAGGATTATAAGATCCTAGAAGTGAAAGAAGTCAGATTTAGTTTATAAGGAAAATGAAATCCAGAAGTTTGTATTTAGATTATGTACAGAAATCCATTGGGCTACCCTTTCTCTGGTCTCTTTCCTAAAAGAAGAGTAGGCCACAGTGCCTGTTCATACTAATCCACACCCAAGGATATGTTCATTGATTTTTAGAGAGAGAGAGGGAGAGGGGAAGGGAGGGAGGAACATCGACATGAGAGAGAGACATTGATCAGTTGCCTCCTGTATGTGCTCTGATTAGGGATCGAACCTGCAACCTAGGTATGTGCCCTGACCGGGAATCAAACCCGTGACCTGTTGGTGCATGGGACAGTGCTCTAACCAACTGAGCCACCTGACCAGGGCCACACAATAGGCTATAAAATATGCTTTTATGAATGAGTTTTTGTATGGGTGGATAGTTAAATTCTGTATCACTTCGAAGAACTAATGATTGACAGGATTGACATTTTATCTTACTATTACGAAAATGAAACATCGCAGAAATGGAATGTGGGGACTGGCTGCCTTAAAAAGAATACAAAAGGAAAGCTGGTAAACCTCAGGGACATTGTAGATGGGGGTTTCTCTGCTGAGTCTGGTGACTAGTTACTACTATAAATACCTTATTAAGGGAAGGACAGTAGGGTTAAAGGGAGGAGGAATTAGTTGCAAAAGTAGATTGAAAGTTATGAAGAAACAAGTGGAAATATTTTTAAATGGGTATCAGTACTAGAAATTATTTATTAATTCCTGGAGATTGAATTAGATGACTTCTGGAATCCAGCTCTTCAGATTCTAGGGTAATTATTCTGAGGAGAGAACCGCTTTGGGCTTTGTGTTTCTCTTTATGGCCTGATGACTCTGCTGCTTAAAGGGCCTAAAAGTTGTTTTAAAAGGCATCAGATAAACTTAGAAATTCATGACATGCAAGGATCTGACTTCTGGTCATGATAGAATAAATTAGATTAGATTTACCCTTTCAGCTTAACTAGAAAACTAGACAGAACATGAAAACAATTTTCAGACATTGGATAAAATGTGAGAGCAGGGGGATGAAAGGGATGGGTCTGTGATTCCCCAGCTTACTGGGGTGGGGTGTTGAGGGTGGAGAGCTGGCAGAACCTAGCAGTGCTGACAGTCTTGCTGAGAGGAGGAAACCAACTTCAGAGTTTGGGAAGGAAAAGTGGCTAAGATTTGTGAGGTCAAATACTGGAGGGGAGGTTACTGTAGAGAAAGAAAGCTCCAGAAATGTGCAGAGGGCCCTCCTTGAATCTTTCGTTGAGTATCCATTTTGTATATATTTGGGAAGAAACTACCAGAGACTAGGAACTGTGAGGAAAAATGAATCAGAACAAGCTTCAGAGCTAAAACAGGCGCCAAGAATAATGTTCCAACCAGCAAGAATGGAGGAGTCAAAGGATAGCTATTGACTGGAGTCCTCAAAAGAGTATTGCCTCAGGATTGGGGCCAAATTGGCCCTAGAATAAAGGCTGCTCTGGGCCTATAGTAAAAAAAATGGAAACTTCCAAGTAACTTACCTGTATCACAGAACAAAGCCCAACAATATTTAAAGGAATACAACAAATTCTGGTAACAAAGCTCTACAACATGGAGTTCTCAGTATCCAGCATCCAGTCAGAAATTACCAGGCATGCAAAGTGGAAGGAAAATGCAACTTATTACAAGGGGAGAAAATTCACTAGAAATACCCAGAAGTGACAAAAATGATAGATTTAACACACAGAAGATACTAATACAGATATTATAAACATACTCTATACATTGAGGAAGATAAGGGAAAATAGACATTATGAGAAGAGAAATGGAAGATATAAAAAAAAGATACAAATTGAACTTGTAGAAAAATACAGTACCTGAATTAAAACATACATGATTTGGAATTAACAGTAGATTA
The DNA here is from genome assembly GCA_007922815.1 of Macrotus californicus. Lineage (NCBI taxonomy): Eukaryota > Metazoa > Chordata > Mammalia > Chiroptera > Phyllostomidae > Macrotus > Macrotus californicus. The sequence goes on from VMDR010001216.1 coordinate 5,477, forward strand.
GACATTGCAAAAGAAAAGAAATTAATGAACTTGAAGACAGAGCAAAGGAACCATCCAGGTGAAATACAGAAAAAAGGCGCTCAAGAAGGATTACTAGAGCATCAGCGAGCCATGGAACATTATCGGGCAATCTAAGCATGTGATTGGAGTCACAGAAGGAAAGGTGTGGTGAAAGGGTTGTCACAAGAAATTAAGAAACAATGGTGGAAGACTTTCTAAATTTGAAAATTTATAGTAACAGATCCAAGAAATGCAGCACACCCCAAGTAGAAAAAATACCACACCAAAATATATAATAATCAAATTTCTGAAAACCAGCAATAAAGAGAAAAATAATAGACTTCTGGTTAAGATGGCAGCATAGGTAAACATGGCTTGCCTCCTTGCACAACCACATCAAAATTACAACTAAAATATAGAAAAACCATCACTCAGAACCGTCAGAAATCAAATTGAATAGGAAGTCTGACAACTATGGAATTAAAGAAACCACATCCATCCAGACTGGTAGGAGGGGTGGAGATGCGGAACAGGCTGGTTCCACATCTACATGTTATGGATAATAATTTGGGAGGAATATTTCAGGAACGAGGAGACCCAGCTCCACACCAGGCCCCCCATACCAGGGTTCCAGCACCAAGAATATAAGTCCCCATAACTTCGGGCTGCAAAAACCAGTGGGGACTGAGTGGGTGGAAGAAACTTTTGGAGTCCCAAGCAGTTTCTCTTAAAGAATCCACACACAGACTTACATTCACTCCCTCTGAGCTCCAGCACTGGGTTAGCAGCTTGAAAGGCACCTGTGGCATACAGGTGAGAACTGAAATGTCTGCCATACAGGCAAGAACTGTAGGGCAGCTTTTTCCCAAACACAGAGGCAGGCAGAGGCCATTTCTGAGCCCTCCCCACACAGAGCCACAGAGCTGGCAGGCGGCTGCCATATCTGAGATGCCATCAACCTGGCTAACACTGCCCTGCCCTAGAGATCCCTTGGGTCTCTATCCCATGAAACTTATGGGCCCACCCAAGTTTTTAACCATGACTTTTCCATATGAATGGCTGGTCTTGGATCATGCTTCACAACTTTCTAACTCCTGGTTTACTGAGACCAACCAACAGCTGGTCTCAATAAAACCCCAGTCCACATACCTTGTGCTGAGTGGCTCTAGGCCAGGCACTAGCAGCAGCCAGCCTAGAGTCACAGCTTGGCTTTGCCTGGGAATCTCCAAGCCCAGCACAAGTAGTAGCCATCTCAGATTGCTTTATAGCTCAGGAAGGGCGGCCCCAAGCAGAACACAGGTGGGGGCTGACCTTGCTCTGCACCACCTGGGAAACGCCAGAGCCTGCATACCCACTGGACAGCTACGGACCACATTGGAGCACCACCATCTGCCCCTGCACAGCTGATCCTCCCCAGAGGGCAGAAGTTGGTTGTCTGTCGTCACAGCCTGTCCTTGCAGTTGACTGGCCTGGGTGAATCCCTCTCATTGACCGGCCAGCAGCAATAAGGCTTAACTACAAGAGGAGGGTGTACTCAACCCACACAAAAGGTGTACCTCAAGTACCCTTGGGTGATAGGGGAGGCTATGCCACTGGACCCTACAGCACACTTAACTACATTAGGCCACTCCATGAAGACAAGGAGTCATAGCAGCCCTGCCTAATACATAGAAACAAACACAGGGAGGCTGCCAAATTGAGGAGACAAAGAAACATGGCCTAATTGAAAGAACAGACTAAAACTCCAGAAAAAGAACTAAACAATAGGGAGATAAGCAATCGGATGCAAAGTTTAAAACATTAGTTGTAAGGATGCTCAAGGAACTTAGTGAGGACCTCAGCAGCATAGAAATGATCCCAGTCAGAAACAAAAGAATACACTAATTGAAATAAAGAACAATTTACAGGGAAATAATAGAGTGGATGAAGCTGAGAATCAAATCAATGTTTTGGAATATAAGGAAGGAAAAACAACCAATCAGAACAAGAATCCCCCCAAGAAATGAAGACAGTGTAAGCAGCCTCTGGGACAACTTTAAGCCGTCCAACATTTGCATCATAGGGGCGCCAGAAGGAGAAGAGAAAGAGCAAGAAATTGGAAATCTTGAAAATATAATGAAAGAAAACTTCCCTAATTTGGTGAAGAACATAGACATGCAAGTCCAGGAAGCACAGAGAGTCCTAAACAAGATGGATACAAAGAGGCACACTCCAAGACTTATCATAATGAAAATTCCAAAGGTTAAAGATAAAGAGAGAATCTTAAAAGCAGCAAGAGAAAAGCAGTTAGTTACCTACAGGAGAGTCCCCATAAGACTGTCAGCTGATTTCTCAAAAGAAACTTTGCAGACTAGAAGTGATTGGCAAGAAATATTCAAAGTCATGAAAAGCAGGGATCTACGACCAAGATTGTCCTGCCCAGCAAAGCTATCATTTAGAATCAAAGGGCAGATAAAGAGCTTCCCAGATAAGAAAAGACTAAAGGAGTTCATCATCATCAAACCATTATTATATAAAGTGTTAAAGGGACTTATTTAAGGAAAAGAAGATCAAAACTATAAATAATAAAATGGCAAAAAATACATATCTATCAACAGTTGAATCTAAAAAACAAACTAAGCAAACAAGAAGAGCAGCGACAGGATCATGGATACAGAGAGCATTTGATGGCTGCCAGATGGGAGGGGGATATGGAGGAATGGGTGAGGAGGTGAGGGGATTAAGAAGTACAAATAGGTAGTTACAAAACAGCCATGGGGATGTAAAGTACAGTAAAGGAAATGGAGTAGCCAAAGAACTTACACATAGACATGAACAGTGGTGTGGAGATTGCCTGAGTGGAGGTTGCTGGGTGGAGGAGGGTGAAGGGGGGGAAATTGGAACTACTGTAGTAGCATAATTATTAAAATATAATTTTAAAAAGATAAAAATATTAACAGCAACTAGAGGAAAACAGATTATATATAGAGGGACAAAGATCTCTATGAAACCATGTAGGCCAGAAGAACGTGTAGTTGTGTCTTTAAGTTACTGAAGGAATTTTTAAGAAACTTGGCAACCTGGATTCTATACCCAGCAAATACATTTTTCAAAAAGAAGGCTATACTGTTCAAACAAATAAATGCTGAGATAATTGATCTCCAGCAGATCCGTACTATAAGAAATACTAAAGGATGTTCTTTAGGCAGAAGGAAAACAGGTAGAAAATTAAACTTATACAAAGGAATGAAGAACAGTGGAAACACGTTCAGTTTTTAATATCTCTGAAAGACATTTGATTAGTTAAATGCAGAATTAAACAAGGTACTCTGGGGTTCTTTTGTAAAGTCTCATCTTTGAAAGAAAAGAGATGTCTTAGCTATTAAGCTTAGCTATACAGCTAATTCATAGTAGCCTTGTGTATAGAGAAAGAATTCTTCCTTGATTGATAGCGGAGAAGTAAGAAGACTTTAGAAGGGATTTACGTGTCTGTCCAGAAGGTGTCTAGCCATGTACAATGAAAAAATAGGGACATTTATTGAACAAGATACAAGAAACATTGTACATAGGACAATGGTTCCTCAGTCCCCTTCAAAGTACGCACCTTGGGACCTCACACAGTTCTCCCAGTAGCCATCAGCTGCCCCATTGTATTTTCCTGAATCTCATTGATGGTCTGAAGTCTCTTCCCTTTCAAAGGTGATTTTAGTTTTGAGAAAAGCCAGAAGTCACAGGGGTGCCGCATCTGGGCTGTAGCGGAGCTGAGTCACCTGGATGATTTGATGTTTCACCAAAAAACTCTGCATGAGTGATGCATGAGTGGGTGCATTGTGGTGCTGAAGCTGCCAGTCACCAGTTGCCCATAGCTGTGGGCTTCTGAATAATCTGAATACTTTCTTCAGAGGAATGTTCAAGCTTAACACAAATTTTTTCTTTTTTGTATTTTATTGATTATGCTATTACAGTTGTCCCATTTTCCCCCTTTATTCCCCTCCACCCTGCACACCCCCTCCCACCCACATTCCCCCTCTTTAGTTCATGTCCATGGGTCATACATATAAGTTCTTTGGCTTCTACATTTCCTCTACTATTCTTAACCTCCCCCTGTCTATCTTCTACTTACCATTTATGCTTCTTATTCCCTGTACCTTTTCCTGCTCTTTCCCCACCCACTCCCCTGATGATAACCCTCCATGTGATCTCCATTTCTGTGATTCTGTTCCTGTTCTAGTTGTTTGCTTAGTTTGTTTTTGTTTTTGTTTTAGGTTCAGTTGTTAATTACTGTGAGTTTGTTGTCATTTTACTGTTCCTATTTTTGATCTTCTTTTTCTTAGATAAGTCCCTTTAACATTTCATATAATAAGGGCTTGGGGATGATGAACCCCTTGAACGTGACCTTATCTGGGAAGCACTTTATCTGCCCTTCCATTCTAAATGATAGCTTTGCTGGATAGAGTAATCTTGGATGTAGGTCCTTGCCTTTTATGACTTGGGATACTTCTTGACAGCCCTTTCTTGCCTGTAAGGTTTCTTTTGAGAAATCAGCTGACAGTCTGATGGGCGCTCCTTTGTAAGTTACTATCTCCTTTTCTCTTGCTGCTTTTAAGATTCTCTCCTTATCATTAATCGCGGGCAATGTCATTATGATGTGCCTTGGTGTGTTCCTCCTTGGGCCCAACTTCTTTGGGACTCTCTGAGCTTCCTGGACCCCCTGGAAGTCTATTTCCTTTGCCAAATTGGGGAAGTTCTCCATTATTCAAAAAAAAAAAAAAAGCTTAACGCAAATTTTGATGCAGATTCGTTGCTCTACTCCCTCAGTCATTTTGAATGCAACAGCCACACAGTACACGTGCTCACTCAGTGGCATCTACTGCCCGCTGACTAGTACAGTGAAACAGTCATTGTTCACACGTGTGCATTCCAGTCTACTCCTTGGCTGCCAGGTTACATCAATGTCATGCAAACTGTTCTTGTTATACAAACAATGGCTGGACTTTTTCCAGACAGACCTCATATATCAAGGTCACCTGATTTTTACTGCAGAATCAGGGTCTAGAGTCAGAGCACATAACTCTGTCCAGCATTCTGACTTTCAGGGCACAAATCTTTGATGTAAATGGGGAATTGGTAGTGGTCATGGCTTTCTAATTGTTTCTAAGAAAGAGATAAATTTAAGTGATTCTTAGTAAAGGGAGGAAACGGCTTGCAAAACAGTCAGTTCATCTAGACAAACCTAACACAGCAAATAAATTTTCCTTAGGGAATAAAAACTGATTGTATAAGAAGGAAAAAAACCAGGCAAAATGAGATAACTTAGTTAAGGAAATAGGATAGGTCTACCATATGCTGTGCACTCTTTCTTGTGGAATAAAATGATCAGAATGGACGTTTTAGTGTTTCTAACGTGAGTCATTGGTAGATTCCACATCATTAAAATGTTTCTTAATAGAACTAGTCCTTTTAATTAACCAAGGATTTATGTGGGATAACACAGAATTGTAATTACCAGTTGTCATGACTCCATAAAAATAGATATTATCTGCCTGTCTTTCTCTGAAACTTTAGCAGTAATTCTAATAATTTTTGCTTAAATTTGCATGTGAAAAAATTCTGCGTATATGTTCACAGAGAGGGATGCAATACACATTACTTTCCTGAAGTCTGCTGTTTTGGTTTTTGTAATATTGTTAGATTAAATCTTAGAAGTGAATGACCTCTGGCTCATGATATTCAAGTGCTGCTGCTTGGTTATTCTTTTGGGCTTTGTGGTTGGCTGGGATAGATTTAATTTACAAATCAGAATGGAAGATCAAAGTGAAAAATCTGAAGATGTAAAGTAGGGAAAACAGCTTTGTTTCCCCTAAAATTGTACTGGTCTCTGCTCAGGAGCACCATCATGCCCAAGACTCTGAGAACATTTTTTTCCTAAGCCAATTAGAAGGGTTCAGAAAGTAAAATTGGGAAGGGTTAAAAGTCAGGATGACTGTAAGTGAGATGTTTTACTTCTAAATGCATGAGAAAACAGTAGCTTGGCTGGCTTACTGGGTAAGAATGAAAATACAAATAGTAGTGGCCATTTATGTCGTTGTGGTAACGTACAGGAAGAGGATTGAGTCCTTAGTTTGAAAACATTGTAGGCTTTTCTTTTAAAGAGAAGCTTTTTTTCAGCTTCAGCCTGGCAGCTCTTCAAATAAAATCACAAAGGAATAAGACACTACAAACAGCCGTCCTGCCCCCAAACAGGACTGCATAGACAAGCAGGCGCTCATGGCCAAGGCTGTGAAGGCAGCAGGAAGGGCAGCTCCTTAGGCACCCGGAGCCACAGCGAGCAAACAGAGGCAAGTGTGGGTCCCAGAAAGAGGGACAAATGGACTAACACTGGTGGTCATGCTCAGGGGCTGATGTATTGGCAAGACAAACAGTAGGCACAGGGCTGATTTGCTACTGTGAGCTCCCTATTTCAAAGGGAGCTCAAAATCTTCTGGAGCTAAGAGAGTCTTACGTGCAGAAAGGCTGTAGCCGTGGGAGGGGAGGGACCCTTGTCTTCATGGAACACCAGCAAATGCTCTGACATCGCCGCTCGTTTTCATCTGAGCACTGTGACGCCTTCGCTCATCTCTTTTTTCTGCAACTTCAGCCCCCTCTGTGAGATGACATGTAGGGTTCTTTTTGTTCTCTAATTCCTAGTTGTTGTTGTTGTTTTTCATATAATTGTGTCTTGGCTGAACTATGGCAATTTTCCTGCTTTGGACAGAGTAATAGCTAAAAAACTGAGGAGAGAAACTTGGATCTAAATTCTGCCTCAGATGTCAGATTACACATTCTCAGTTAATGGGAGGGAACGTTGAGTCCACCACACTCCCTCCTCCTGGGATACAGGGGAAATGAAGAAACCCACATTGCTTCTTAGAGCTAATTGATAAGCTGACTTTGGAGGAGACCGTTTCCCTCTCAGTGGAGAAACGTTTGTTGGAGGCAGAGCTAAAGCAGTGGAAGAAGGGTTCTAAAATGACACAGACAGCGTTAGGTACGCTGACTGCTAGGTGTCTGTTTCTGTTCACCTGGGTTGGTCTTTAGCGTTATAGTCCACTCATTCAAAATAAAAAATAAAGCTAAAAATAAACCAAACAAGTCTGGCTAAGTCTTTCTAAACTTCATTGGTCTGAGAACTCTTCCTTCTAAAAGTTAGGCTAGTCATGTGTAGACGACATTCGTTTATGTCGTCCTTTTTTACTTCAGAGAAATCATCCCGAAGGTCGTAATTACTTTCATGGGCACCCGGGGAAGAGATATCATTGTGGCTCTCATGTGCTTGACTGTCCTTACTCTGCCTGATTCCTCCCACCTTTCCCTTGAGTCCTTACTGCCTGTTAAAATATATAACTTGTCTGCCCCATGGAAGGTTGGGCTTTGAGTGACTGGCAGGTCATCTGTCTGTCCACTTCACCCCTTGGATCGAAGGGTTCAGCCTCATAACATGGCTAATAATTGTGGGATGGGTAGAATGCCAGAGGACTCAATGCCTTCTTGCCAACTTTGTCTCACTGTGGAATGTCATTTATAGCCTAGAAATGTGCGCTTGCTGGGCAGACCCTCCTGTACTCCTGGCTGCCTTCGTTCCTACAAGTAGTATTAGCACCATTATCCTTGGGGGCAGGGTTAGATTGGAAACTAGATTGAGAAATCTGTAATCCTAACTGTGTCTTGATTCATTTTCATTATCTAAAATAACTGAGTTCTAGTTATCTGTTGGGCATCACAGTAGGCAGAGAATTAGCCACAATCTGAGTCCTGGGCCTGTTGGGCCTATTGCTCAGTCTTCAGAGATGCAGACAGAACAGTGTCTGTCTTCAACCCTCGCCTCCCCTCCCCACCTTGTTCTGCCTCATGGCAAGTGTGGTTTCCCTGCAACTGCCTAGGCATCCCCATCTATAGGCCCTTTCTCTAGTTTAGACCATGCTCTGGTGTGTTCCTGGCAGCGGTCCCTGCTGCCTGCCGGGTATGTAGTTGCCTACTGTTGGGCAGTAGCTCATTGCTCTGGCATCCTGATGTGTAAATATTTGTCAAAGGCCGGGGGCACTTTCCCATTCCCCAAAAAGCATTCTGAAAAATGTGCCTGTTTTCTTAGTCATATTTCCAAGCTGTGGATCAGTTAGCCCATTCATTCCTTGCAGTTGACAGACACTGGCCTGGCCTCATCTGACCACATAAAGTAAGGATGCAGCAACTTCCGGCCCAGTAACTTTCAAACCTTAGCGCCAAGGTGTCCTGGACATGAAGGAACCATAGACAGCGTAGTCGCTGTTACAGAACACATTGTTTCATTAACAGAAAAAATCACTTATCTCCTATATCAAGCATTTTAATCTCTTTAATTCATACTTGACCTTGAAGTCATAAATGGAATCAACGAAAATGAGAAAGCTAACTATATAGATTCTGGGGATAATTTTAATCTTCATGTTTATGACTTTACTTTCAGGTCTCACGTTATGTAGGTTGTTATACTGCATCCAAGTGTGCCTCTATAAAAGGTGACATTGCTGAGCTGCTGTGAGTTTATAGGTGTTTTGTCCAGTATAATTGATGATTTATCCTGTCACTCAAGTCTGCTTGAAACCAAAGCAGTTTGCCTCTGCAAGAGAGCTTATTGGGCTAAAAGGCAGTCTTTAGCATTGAAGCAAAGTTTTCTATCTTTGGGGAAAACCAGGTGACCCACATATAAGAACTGAACTCTTTGGTCTTAGCCTTTTAACACAAGACTGTAACTAATCTCAGGATTTATTTAGATTGCTCACAGAGTCCCAGAAAGTTAAAGTAACTACTAATGTACTTTATTAAACTGCTTGTCCTCCTTCATTTGTTTTCCTAGAGTCTCACCTTCAGGTGTGCCTTCCTCCTCGTTCTGCAGTCTTTTGAACTAACTCTCCGTCTTCCGGCCAGTGTCTGTACCCCTCCCCCTTACACTTATCATCTCGGCTTTTTGTTTGCGCTGGTCACAGCCGTCCCAGCCCTCCTCCCTTCTAGTCTGAATCTGATACAGGGACATGAGGCTGCTGGGTGTTAGAGTCTGAACTGAATGGTTAGGAAACAATGGCATTTGCTGTACAACACAGCAGCTGCTTTTCTTTCATGTAACACAACTATTATGAAAGACCTGTGTATCTGTTTTAATACACATCATTTCTTTCCACAGATCATCAATTTCTACATGAATATGCTGATGGAGCGAAGTAAAGAGAAGGGATTGCCAAGTGTACATGCATTCAATACCTTTTTTTTCACTAAGTTAAAAACAGCTGGTTACCAGGCTGTGAAACGCTGGACAAAGAAAGTGGATGTATTTTCTGTCGACATTCTTTTGGTGCCCATTCACCTGGGAGTGCACTGGTGTCTTGCTGTGAGTACCCTTTTGTTTTTGATAAAATTTAAAAGAAATTTGTGTAATTATAGAATACACAGAGTAATGAGTATTAGTTTTACATCTTCACTTGGTGATTGAAAGAAGAGTAGTGTTTACTTGGCTAAAAAACAGGATAGATCAATACTTAGAACTTTTAAGAAAGCTGTGGAATTTCCTTTTCTGGAAATATTTAAAAAGGACTTACAAGTCTAAGGAACCTCAGGCAAAGCATTGGGAGAAAAAGTGGCTTTTCTTATTTTTACACTGCCATCCTCTATTACACAGAGCCATTCAGTAATTCCTCTACTGGATCTGCCTTTTCAGGCGAACATCAGTAAACTCCAAGGCAGGAGAATCAAAATAAAACTTTAGCTCAATTAATCAAAACTTGCATAAAAAGTGACTTCTTAATGATGCTGCCAGTTCAGACCCTGTGACTATTACTTTCTCCCGAATCATGACTTTCCTTGCATACTTAGTAACTTCGTATTTTTATGACTCTGAGAACATGGATATATTAGCTTAAAGTATTAATGAAAGTATAAGAGTTCTTTCACAGACTATTGTGAATTACATTTGAAAAGCATAAAGCCAAAGGAAATGCTCCAGGTGAATAAACAATACCAGAATCTGATACTATCTTTCTGAAACTGTGGAAATAATCTCAGTCAACTCAGCCAATTCTTTGGAGAACATGTTGTGTCTTCATTGTTGCCTGCCTTATAGATGGGGACCCTGACTACAGAAAAAGGTTTTAAGGCAATTAATGGGGCCACCAGTTGATCAGCCCCCAGTATAGTTCTGCATAAATAACCCCCTGTTCTCTGTCTCCTGCAGATTAAGCATGGCATGATGCACAGTGTCAGTCAGTCAGACTTGTTATGGCTTCACAGGCAATCTGGCAAAAGATTTCAGGGAAGGGAAAAGCTGAGCAACCAGTCTTCCCGTCATCAACACTGTTTGTTTGTGTGTGTGTTTGTTTGTTTGTATCCCTAGGTTGTAGACTTTAGAAAGAAGAATATCACCTATTACGACTCTATGGGCGGGATCAACAACGAAGCCTGCAGGACCCTCTTGTAAGTAAGGAGTCGAGGACAGAAGAGTTCAGTGTTGGTGTATATTGTTTCCAGCTGTGGAACTCGGCTCTTTTGTGTCTTCAGTGGACTGATTAGTAAAGGAGGTTTTCATGTTAAGTAAGACTGGATATTTTATGTCTAAGTAAGTAAAGTTTAATAATAATGTAATAAAACCAAATATATGCCCTGATGTGAACAATTACTGTCCTAGTGCCCTAAAATGTCGTGGGTATGAACATATCACTATAGAAACTACTTAGAGATCATCTAACCGAACTCCCTAATTTTTCATATAAAGATATCAAGACCCACAGAGTGATTTTGATTTACCCAGGTCCTAGTTAGTGGCTTAACTGCAAACCAGAATGCAAATCTCTTTATACCCCATGTGTGTCTCTTTGCAAAACGCTTATTCCTCACTGTGCCACTCAGGGGGGTAGGTTCCAGAAAGGTGAGCAGTTTGTACTTATGAAGAGCGCTACAGAGGCATGCACTTGACAAATTGTTAATTTGGGTTGCATTTTTGCACAGGAGACTCAAGACTAAAAATAATAAATAAATAGTTCGATATTGTTAGAGGAACATTCTTCTTCGATTGATTTCTAAAGGACCATATAAACCAAAGGAAAGAATAAAAATTCATTCTTCAGGAGGAACAGTAGGTAGAAGGAACCTGGGTGTCAGAGGCAGAGACCATGTGCCTCTTGGGTTGACCTGTGGTGGGCATGAACTGTGGATGTTCTGAAGAGGCCCAGCGGTGTACGGATACCCCACTCAGCATTACATACTCTTTTCCTCGGAAGTACATATGGAAACTCTCCCTAAGGATTGTCAGCGCTGCTCTTTTGGTGGCGACAGTCATCAATGTTCTCCACAGTGCAGCTCATTCTCTCCCAATGTCTGTAGGCAATACCTAAAGCAAGAAAGCATTGACAAGAAAAGGAAGGAGTTTGACACCAATGGCTGGCAGCTCTTCAGCAAGAAAAGCCAGGTACATTTTATCTTGATGAGATAAAAATTTCTGACATTAGTGTAGCTGGCAAAAAAAGATTTAACTGCTTGATTCCCAGGGACCTTCTCTAGCTTAGTGTCTAGCCTGACTTTGGCTTGGTTTGGTTCCTTGGGGAAGACAGAGTAAGCTGTGGGAAGACTGGTCATGTGTTTGTTATGTAAGGCTAGGTTTTCTAAATGCCCAGCTACTTTGCTCAGCATTTCACTTCTGTGGGACATGTTTCCTGATTGCTTGGCCTTTGTGGGAGGGAGCAGCTTTTACGCCCTTAGGCACCGTGGAAGTCTAAGATAGTTCCTGTGCAGTTAAGGTGAAGTACACAGGCATAATCTGAGAAGCTGTATTTTTTCTATGAGCCTTTGTTGTTCTGACTGAGAAACAAGGGGCATTTCTTCACAATTCAGAGAAACCTGTAAAATCTATATCCTTTGGTTCTTATTTATAATCTAATAAGAAGGAAGGAATCTTGGGAAGATGTCACCTTTTCATTGTTTTTGGTCTTTCAGGAAATTCCACAGCAGATGAATGGAAGTGATTGTGGGATGTTTGCCTGCAAATATGCTGACTGCATTACCAAAGACAGACCAATCAACTTCACACAGGTGAGTGGGGCTTCAGGAGGGAGGGAGCTCTGGGTCCGCCCTGCCACCTGGTGCCCAATAGGGACTTTTCTCTGCCCTTGGCTCTGCCTAGGGAGCGTCTGCTTTGTTCTACAGCTTGTAACACTGGTGGTTTCTGCCTGCCACATCACCAGAAAAAGAAGGGTAATAATAGGCCGTGTCCTGGGTTCCCATACATCCCATGTTAAAGTCAAGGACTTCTGGTCAGTGGCAGAGCCGCCTTCTCTGCCCATCTCCCCACCCCCCTCCCACCCTATGAGAAACAGGACGGGAACCAGACATGTCTTCTTCAGTTTCCCCTTATTTGGTTAGCAGTCAGGTTTTGCTGACCTGAACTAATTCTTTACTTCTGTTTGAATGTAACGGCTTCACTGGCTTTTTCCACCATTGCCCTTGGGCGGAACTGACTCTTGGCAGTTTCCATAACTCTTCCTCTAGAAAGTGACTTTCAGATTTCAGGCCTTAGATCTTATATCATCTTAAGATTTTAGTGTAGAGGACTTGATAGACATCATTCTCAAAAGTTCTTGGAGACATTCTGGTATTGCCTGGGGAAGCCTGGCATCGCCCGGTAAAACGTCTAAGGCCACAGCGGTGGGAAAGAGCAGTAGAGAATGGCAACAGAAAAAAGCAATGGAAAGAAAAAAATCACATGTAATCAGGAACACGAAATTTGAAAGACCAGAAATGCAGCTGAGACTATTTTAGTTGAAAACCTCAAGGAGGAAAGGAGTATGGGGAAAAGAATATTGGGTCTGGACAAAAGAAATGAAAATTATGCTCTGGCTGGTGTGGCTCAGTGGAATGAGCGCCGCCCTGTGAAACAAAGGGTCACTGGTTTGATTCCCAGTCAGGGCACATGCCTGGGTTGTGGGCCAGGTCCCCAGTGTGGGGGGGGGGGGAGGGTGCGTGAGAGGCAACCACATGTTGATGTTTCTCTCCCTCTCTTTCTCCCTCCCTTCCCCTCTCTAAAAAAAATAAAGTCTTTTTTAAAAAGAAGAAAAAAGTGAAAATTAAGGGTGTCTTTGTGTCCCTACAGCAACACATGCCATACTTCCGGAAGCGGATGGTCTGGGAGATCCTCCACCGAAAGCTCTTGTGAAGACTGTCTCAGCAGACGTTGACGTTGTAGGGGACCTGCTCTTTGTTGTCCGCAGCCAGAGATGGTGGAAACAGCTGCTCCCAACCCTCTGTCCTTGTAAAGCCCTTGATCCTGGACCAGGCCCTGGCGAGATGCATTCACAAGCACATCTGCCTTTCCTTTTGTATCTCAGATACTATTTTTGCAAGAAACTTCGGTGCTGTGAAAGGGGTGAAGGACATCCCTAAGCTGAAGAGAGAGACTGCTTTTCACTTCTTCAGTTCTGCCATCTTGTTTTCAAAGGGCGCCAACCTCACTCAGTCCCTAATTAAGGGGGCCGAGAGAAGCTTGGAGAGACTCTTGGTTTCATATAAAACTCTTGTTGTTAGGCCTTACTAAGAGGTTGCAAAGGGCATGGGCAAAAAAGTTAGGGATAAAAACCACCAGCATACACACGCACACATACATACACACATGATTTTCAAGATGTTTTATCAGGAAAGTGACTGTAAACTGGACTTTAGGGCACATGTATAAGTCCCTCCTCTAGGACTTTTCCTATTTATATGCCCCGTTGTGAAATCTGTCTGCTTCTAGAAAAGGCTGTTTTATCATCTGTAGCTTCCTCCCATCCTGAGGCACAACATGTGAGCCCTGGGTGGACCCCAAAGTCCCAGGCAGTCCTTTCCGTAAAAGCAGGGGTTTGCATGTGCTCACAACACATGATATGGGAAAGACCCACCCAGGGAGCGGTTTAGTGGAGCAGCAAGGCCCCACTTTTCCTGCCGCCTACTTCTGACCAAGAAGAAGGACCTCTCAGTCTTTAGCATAAGATTCCAGCATTGGATGAATGCAAGTCTAGTTTGGTCTGTGGCTGGTTAGTTTAAATATGTTTCTAACCACAGAGAATTTAATATATATATATATTTCACAGGGATATGTTATTTTTAAGGCTGAATGTGTTCACCATTTTAGCCTGTAGATTTATTTTCATTTTCCAAATTTAGCTCCAGCACGCACAGATCCCAGCCCCTGTGTGCAGGGTGTTGGGGACTTCCTAACAGAGTATTTTGGGACCTGGGTGAACTTTGGCTTAGGGATAAAGGTTACAGAGGGAGGTGAGATTTTCAACTGGAAAACGGGTGGAATTTGGACTGATCAACTTGAGATTAAAAACTGCTACTCCTTTTGTTCTTTTTAAGCATCTCCCCCACCCTCGGAGCGTTCCTCAGGCTAGATAGTGAGATGATCCAATGCCAGTGTCATTTTTGTACTTAAGTTCCAAACTAGGAACATTTTATACTTTTTTCTCTATTGTAATAGGTAGTTTTGTATGAAATCTTTTCTCCTCTTCCCTTGTACCCCATCTCTTCAGCATTGTGCTTTCTCCCTGGGCTCATTTGAAAATTTTACTCTGTTTTATACCAGGCTGTTTAGTACATTTTTCTATGTTTTACCACAGGTTACAGTTTGAAGAGAAAACTATTTTTTTTAATATTCCATTGTTAACGATGTTCCTGTTGCCACTCCAGCAACTAGATGCCCTGCCCTGTTCATAACTGCCTGCCTTTGGGGGGGAAACCACCTTCTGTTTGTTTTCTTTCTTTTTTTAAATTTTATTTTATTTTATTTTTTTGGTGTTTTCTATAGGAAATAAATAGCTTCCTATATATGAGTTGCTGGGACCTTTCAAATTCTCTTTTAAAAAGCAATGATATTCAGCCTCATTGCAGGACTCCTGAACATTAACTCTTGGTACTTAATGTATTTAAGTGACAACTTGAAAGGTGATAATATGGTATAGATTTGGACTATGAATCAAAAGACCTGAGTTGTTCAGGCTCTCGCTATTGTCTGAGGGACTCAGGACAAGATAGTTTTATGTATTGTTTGTTTGTTTGTTTGTTTAGATGACATCTGTTTTACTTCCCTCACAGACTTTTTGTACAGACCAAAGCAACAGATATTATTGCCATGTATAGCAGAAAATGAAACATGCAACGAAAGCACTTTGAAAAATACATAAGGAGTTGTTGAGCCTGTCTGATCCATGCAGTTTTTACACAGGCAGGAGTCAGTGACCCTGAGACCACCCTTCACAGTGGGAGCGAGCCACGCTGAGACGTAGGCTGTAGTCTAGGTGGCTCAGAGGGGCCCAGAAACACTTTGTTAGAGTGGGCCATTCTTTCTAGAGGGCTAGCCAACAAGGGCAGGACCAGCACCTGGACATTTAGTTTTGCTTTCATTTAAGGGTGGGCTTTGATGACCTGGGTGCCCAGGGTGGGGGTAGAGGGAGAAGACTTTGCTGTATTCCATGGCCAAGGGCTTGTTTCCATTGTTAAGACTGCTTTAAAGCAACGCCTATTGCTTTCCTTCTCACCTATTTTACTCTCGTACTCAGTGCTCATAGTCACCTGCCCTAAAAAATGAGCACGTGAGGGTGATACGCCCTAGCTGCCAGGTACAGAGCCTTCTCCAGAAACCGTAGCCCAGCAGTCACTCCTGGGCCCTGTACAGAGAAAATCAGACCGCCCTGCCCGTTTGAAAGAACAGAGGTTAGCTTCATCCCATTTGTCACCTGGGGTCCGCTGTTGGTCCTGGGAGTCCCGTTTAGGGTGGAACGTAAGTACTTTTTCCTCCCCAAGCCTGGAGACTACCAATTCACTCTTCTGTGCATGAAGTGCTTCGTATTTCTCTAGTAGCAACTTCTGTCTTCTCTAGCCCTGTAATCACACTGTCCCTAGCAATATTAGCCCCAAGTTTTAGTGACCTTGGGGTAGAAACATTATCTGAGAGACCACTTCCAGCAACCCCATCCCGTATCCTGTCCATCACCACCTGGTTTTACCTGCCCACAAAAGGCTCTAGTGGGTAGAGAGGGAGAGGGTTCGTGTAAGAGTCCCAGCGTTTTTAATGTCTCAGCCTCTGGTCCTCCTCTGCTATCCCTTCAGCCCTCAAATACCTCTTGCCAGATTGAGAGAGATGACTGACATGGGCTTTGTCTACTTTGCTGCCCCTGGATGGGCCCAGGTGAAGTGGTATCTGGTGCTTTCACCCTGTGACTTCACATACCCAAGAGAGTTGGAAAAGGCGGTGAGAGGCTATGAGGCTGTGTCGACTCAAATGGGTGCGTGCTGAGCTCGTGACGAAGTTGCTGTATTTCCCTAGAACAATTTCATCAGAAATTTCAAATTCATCCTAAAATTTTGGAAGAGACAAGTAAGGCTCGGCCAGTCCCTCCCTTACAGTCTACCTATGCTGAATCCTGACAGCTCTATTAAGAGCCTGTAACCACCATTCCCAGCTTTGAGGGTGGGGAAGGACACAAAGACATGGGGTCATGCTGGTCAGGCACCAGGATAAGGAAGGGCTTGCACATGCATTCCTGGGGGTTAGAAAAGAACCTAGGGTACTGTGAGCCAGACGATGTACCTTGAAGAAACATTCATGTGAGCCGCCTCTGTCCTGTTAGGGTTAGGGTAGAGATAATCCCAGCTGTGGGAGTTTGGGCCAGATGTCCAGGGGCTTGGCAAAGTCCAAGATTCTGAAATGTTAGTGAGGGCCATGATGCTACTTGAAATAGAAATCAGTCAAGGCAGAGATGCAAAGTTAAAGTTTAGGGCCAATGTTATCATTAGCCTGGTCTTACAGTTAAGGCCCAGGTCAGTCTTCCCCTAATGGGACAGATCATAGCTGCTAACTTTTCTCTGTTCTCAGCTGAGGAGTAGCCATCCGCCGCTTGGCTTCTGAAGATCGGCCTTCCACCCTTCGCAGAACCTGAGTGCTCGGAGGGAGAGGTATGTGCATGAGGAGCACAGCCTTCGTTCTGCTGGGTGCCCTCATTGAGTTAACTTCTCTTCCTTCACAAATACCCACAGAGCACACACACCGAAAGCCCATCTCCTTGAAGCCTCCCTTGATCACATCATCTTAACATCTCTTATCCAGACATCTGTGGCCCTTATAATCTGAAAGTAATGTAATACCACATGGCATTTGTACTATAATCTGCCTTTTACATCTGGGATGGACCAGGACATGTTGCCACTGAGAGTAGGCGAATGATTTGATGCTTCCTTTCCAAGCCAGGAATGTGAACTGTCTTTCTGGCCTGGGAGGGGAAACCCAACTGAGCATTTATTTAGAGAGGCAGTATTGCAGGACTTGGGGGAAGAAGGACCACTCATGCGGCCTTCAGTGAGGTGGCACCTCCTTTGTGGACTCCGAGAGTCCATCTCCGGTCCCAAACCTAATGCCCCACTCTGCCCTTGACAAAAGCTCCTTGCCCAGCCATTCAGCATGCTAGTTGGAGGTCTCAGCCTCTATCCCAATGGGCTAACGAAGTATTTTTCCCTAACCACACATATTCCTATTATGTACAGTGTTCCCTGTACATCACTTATACATTGAGATTGTGGGTCCCTTTCTGTGTGCCTCGTCATTTAAGTGGACTGTTGCGCAGGTCTACTGGCCAGAGCTAAGTTCCTGGAGGGCGTTACTCTAGGTGTTTCATAAGCACGTGTAAGCACTGAGCTTAGGGACCCCTGAAGGGTGGAGTGAAGAAATGGTTTGACCAAGGAGATAAAAGCCTCAAGGACCTGGTAGTATGTTATCAAGAAGGCAGACTCCTAGGCACGTGGTCCAGTGTGAAGCTGGATGTGGGTGATGGAGAAGCAGAGGTGGAGAAAAGTTAGGGAATATGTTGGCGTTATCTGCCAGTGTGTGTGTGTGTGTGTGTGTGTGTGTGTGTGTGTGTGTGTGTGTCTCCCTAGTTTTTAAAAGGTGATTTATTTAAAGTAAATTCTGTGGATTTTGCTCTCTTGCTTTGACTGGAAACTCCCTGGTAAAAAAGACTCGATGGTGTTTGTCTCTCTAAGACTGTCTCTCTGTCTCTTTGACTGTTTGTTCTGTCCCTGCCTGTGTCTGTGTCTCCTGATCCAAGCTGAACCAGTGATTGGATCCTCAGTGTGGTCTGGATTCCTGAGTCCACCCCTTCACAAGGAGTCTGAATACTGTTCATTCATTCATTTCATTCCACATACCTGGAATTGAATCCTGAACGCAAATAACATGCAAATCTGTGGGTCTCTGGCACTTTTTAAAACCTGGTCTGTCTGTGGAGCTGGCCAGAGAGCTCTCCTGAGCCAAACACACCAGTCAAGACCAAAGCCACCCTGCTCACAGCATCCCTTGTCTCCTTTCCCCTGTCCTGTACTCCTTCTTACAATCCGACCTCAAAGAAATGCTCCCTCTGCTCTACCTGTAAAGCTCGCACTCCAAAGAATAAGAAAGCACCAAGTTCTGAAAAGTCTCCCAACTAAGCTGGTGAAACGGTTTCAGCTATGTTAGAAGAATCCCTTGTAGTCTCCAGGACATCCTTGAATTCTAACATTTTTCTAGGCATGGTTAAGATGTTCCAGCCATTGACAGTGGTTGGAATGAAGAGGAAAAGCCTCAAGCCACCCTGTGTCCCGGTTCCTGAATGCAGCCTAAGATAGCTGAGGACTGCCTGGGGGGTGAGGGGAATGCCCTCACAGTGGGGGCCTGATCCCGGCGGCTGTGAGTCAGAGTCAGAGGCAACCCCTATCCCCAGCTGCTGCCTGAATGCCTTGTTTGGCCTTAGGTGCTGCGGAAGTTACAAAGGCAGACGGGGTGGGTGGGGTTCGTGTTCCTTAAGGAACTTGTGTTGTAGACACTCTTCTCGAACCCCAGGGAAAATGTGTTTTGCTTCCTTGTGTACCTGTGCCCCATTTCGCATCAGTTGCTCACTGGCCAACTTTCTATGCCTACAATGGCCTAAGAGGCTCTGCACAGGCGCCCTGCACCCCCCTGCCCCCGCCCCTCGCCACCTCTCCAGCACCGTCCCTTACCACTGTGCCCAGGCTCCCTGGTCTCGGCCACACAGGCCTCCCTGGGTGTTTGTCTAGCAAACCAAGCTTGCCTCCACTTCGCAGCCCTTCTACTGCTGCTTCCTGGGTCTGCAGGGCTTCTCCCTGGATATCCGCCTGACTCCCTCCCTCACTTCCTCCAAGCTCTGGTGGAATGTCATCCCCACACCCCAGTTCTTGCACTCCCTAGCTCTCTTACCTTCATTTTTTCTCTGTGGCATTACTACATCTGACTATATTATTTACTCATTTGTTTTGTCTGTCTCTCACTAAACTGTCTATTCTGTTCATGCTGCATCCCAGGTGCCTACGACAGTGGGAGAGCTGCGGGAGTGAATGAATCACTGCTATTCAGCGGCTCTGAGTTGTGCCTCCCTTCCACTTTGATGGCCCCCACCTTTTCACATCCTCCTTTCCTCGGGTCTGGTTTTCAGGGCTTCCTCCCCCAGGGTCTCTGGCTTCAAATTCGCCATCCACCTAACAGTAAGTGAATATCTTCGCCCCAGAAAATTAATAATAAGAGTAAGCATTGTCTGAGGCCCTGGCCCCAGCCTTAGGCACCAGGCACTTTATGTAGGCATTATGTACATAGCCCTCCCACGTGTATGATGCAGGTACTTATTATGCCTGTGTCTCAGACGAAAAAACAGGTAGCACAGAGATCAAATAACTTGCTCGAAGTCTCACTGATTGCCAGTGACAGAAATGGGGACTTCGAGCCAAGAGCATATGTCTCCAAAGTTAAAAACCCTGTGTCCTGGTGCTTCGCACAGCCAGCATTTTTCACATCAGCGGGGCAAGTGTCTAACCTTGACATCATGGAGCTAGACCAGTGTGAAAGCAGAGAAAAGAATCTTTGTTGAGTAGCAAAGTCCAATCCTCCATCTTTTCTCTCCTGAGCAGGATTGAGGTCCTTACTTGTTTCTTCACCTTAGTTTAGAAGGTCAAGGGGAAGGGCAGAGTCCCTCTGCCTTTGGGTTCATTTCCTCTTGGCTTCTCCAGAAAGGGGCACTAAGGGATGAACTCCCTTCATCCCTCCCACGACAACCCTTCCCTCCAGCTGTCCTTTTCCTGTGGCCTCCCACTCTCCTCCCCAGCCCTAGGTTGCCCACATTAGCAAAACTTCCTTTGAGGCCTCTGGTTCTAACCCAGAAAGGGGAAGGGCTAAGGATTGGGAAGGTGGGGCGCAGGGAGACGCCGAGCAGGTCCAGGCCATCCCCCAGGGTCTCAGGAATCAGGAGGCAGGTGTATGGACACGTGAAGACAGTTCTGGTGCCCCGCAGTGCTCCTTTTCAGCTTTCACTTCTGGGTCTCATGCTGTCCCGTCTGTGTGCAGCTCCTTTTGCCATTCCATTCTGGCTGCGAGGAGAATCTCAGGAATGCACAGCCCTGTGCCCTCCTGCTCCCCTCCCACCTCCCTACCCAGAGCCCCTGGGGAGGTGCAACTTAGTTCCTGCTGGAGGGGAGGGGCGGGCGGGGAGGGGTCCTTCTCTCTTACTGGAGAAGAAAGACACAGTCTCAAGCCTCCCACCGTCACTCTCAGATTTCTTTCCCCAAACCAGTCTGCCACTCTCAGCTTCCTCTTAAACAGACGGCTTTTCCCACCCTCACTGAGGTCCTTTGACAGTAATTACTCTTAATTGTTTTCCCTGGGCTCTCAATGACCTTCCTTGCCTGCCCTGAGCCAACACTTCTGTGTCTGCTCAGAAAATGGACTCAACTCAGAGCAGAAGCAAACCCTTCTGGCCTCCAAACCCAGGCTTTCCAGGTCTAATTCAGCTTTGCTCATGGATGGGCTTTAATGGAAGGCTCCCTCTGGGACTCTCCTGAGACAGACTGTGGGGGGAACAGTGATCAAACTTCAGGAGCACTCCCCAGCAGCAGGGCCCCTCAGGAGCTCCGAGCATTTCGATCCACGAAGATCTTAGCACCAGAAAAGATCTATTGGGTTTGGCCTGGGGGACAAGACTCCTAAATGGGATCTCTGAGCCCCATAGTTTTATCTGGACCTGGCGGTATGGAGCTTCCTATTGTATTACCAAGCCCTCTCCCTCTGCACCAGAAGAATGACCTCCTCGCACCGAACCCCCAGCACCACACATCGTCCTATGCGCTGGCCAATCAATGGGGTGAGGAGGACTTTGCCAGAGCTTGAGACCATCAGACACACACACACACACACACACACACACACACACACACAGCTTTGTGTTACTCCCTCCTCGTGGGTGGTAGGGCTGAAGAAGGACGAGAGTGAGAAACGAGGGTGTGGGGAGTGGGGTGCAGATGCACACGTTGTCCCTTCTTCCTTTGGCAGGGCTGCTGACCCCGACCCATTCTACCCCCAGAGGAAGGTCCTTAGTGGTCCAGAGCTCTTGAGAATCTATATATGCCTTAGAAAAGGATTTTGAGAAAAGAGGACATGGAATGTATTCTTCATTCATCCAATAAATACTAAGTGCCTAGCACATGCCAGCCCCCTGCATTATTAGGTGCTGGAAATGCCCTCCATCTTCTGGCCCAAGCATACCGCACTTTGCTCCAGCCTCAATGATTTTGTCCCCAGGGCCCTGCTCCATGGCACCCCCATCAGCCTGAGGCTCATCTCTTTCCACCCTGATTCTGTGCCTCTTTGCCCAGCTGCAGAGCACCTGTTCTAGCAGGTAAATAAGCTTCTATGAGAAGGGACCTGAGGAATAGACATGAGGATGGAGAAATGGCCAGTTTCATCCAACCAGACCTCCGGCGGAGTCTCAACGACACGCTATAAAGGATCTGGGCTAAGATACTTCCTTTAGATTCAGGGATAAGATGGCTGCATCTTCTAGACTTGGGTCTCTCCTTCCTTCTTTCCCATGTTTGGACCAAGGAACCAGATTAGGTTTTTATCAGAATGTCTCCTTGGGTCTAAGAGTCTTCATTTATTTATCTATCCACCATTTACCCATCTACTCATCCATCCATCCATTTAATCATTCACTCACATGTTCTTTTAGGACCTGTTCTATGTCAGACACTGAGTGGGGGAGGGGAATGAACACGGTTTGATTGCTGGTTTCAGTGGACCTACCCTTTGGTTCCCAGGGTATCTCTCTCAGCCCCAGCTTCTTCCTCAGGTCCCAGATGTCTTTTTTCCCCTTGCATTGGGGGTCAGACTCCAACTAAGGGGTCTCCCAATGGGTAACTAGAAGTCCTGAACCAGAGGCCATTAGTAATCTGGGCCAATTAGGGGAATGGGGGCCAAGTTCGTGGTTGGAGGGATGAGGAAGGTGCCCAGCCAGGCCACTGAGCCCATCACTGTGGTTTGGCTCCTTTGGTGAAAAAATAGCAAGTTTGGACAAGTGTCTCCCTGTGTCTTGAGCTCTGGATTGCTCCCAGACAGGAGTTGCTCCATTAAACAAACTACAGCCAAGGGCAACAGGGGCCCAGAGGGGACTAAAAGAGGGAGTGGAAACATGGAGCTTGGGACAGGACTTGAGCCAAGCTTGTCCATTACAGGGATAATGGTGCAAGAAGACCTGCTGGCTGGGCTGGAGGCCTCAGCGTGCACTGCAGGAGCTGCAGGTGAGACAGGGAAAGAGAAGCTGCACCCAGACTCACAGATGCACATAGTATAAGACTGAAACAGCCTCAAGAGCAAACTGAGTCCAATCTCTAGAATCTGTTCTAGGACATTAGCTGAAGGTTCTTCCCCCAAAGTACCCAGATGAGTAACAGGAGGTTGCCCACAGGGTTGACAAGAGAAGGCTAACACAGGGCATCGGTGGGTGGGTGGGGGGGGTGTCTGTACTCTATTCAATATGAGGTTGGGTCATTATAATTCCTTTCTTCTGTGTCTTCTGCTTCATTCTTAAATCAGAAGGACTCAGTGGTTTGAGCTTCTCTGAGCCTCTCCTCCCCTTTCCACATGTGGCCAAGGGCGAGTTAATGGGACCTATGCACACAGAGACTCACACAGCCTTGAAGACAGAGGCCCATTCATCCTAGGACACTGTGGCACCTCTCTGCCAGGCTGGCCTGCACGCTTGGTCCTGTAGCACCAACACGAGTGAGAGACGTGCGCCTTCTCATGCACCCTTGCTCTCCAGCACACCCGCACAAAGTCACACTCAGCTCTGTTAACCCTTCACGTGCAGAGGGCTTTTGACTCTTAACTTGGGCTCTGGCTTTGCCTTTCTCAATCTCTTTTACCCAATGCTGGATGTACCTGAATTAACCTTGGAACAACCTCCTTGGGGCCCCAGCGAGGCAGCCCACTGTGGGCTTGCAAAGCCTGCCAGGGCCTGGGCTGGGGGCGGGGTTGGGGGGGGTCACAATCTCAGCTAAAGAACAGGGTGGAGGCACTCCTTTCCAGTGAAGGAAGAGAGGTGACTATTAAAGTCTGGGTTCAAGTCACAGCTCTGCTGCCTGCAAACTGGGTCCTCAGACAAATTATTTAACCCCTCTGGGCTTCAATGTCTGACCTGTGGAATGGACAGGGTTCAACCTGAGGTCCATAGATAAACCTCCTGAGGTCATATGCAAAGCATGTAGAATTCTATATTTTGCTGGAAAGAGATTCCGTTAGTTTAGCCAGCTCCTCATAGGTCCCTTGAACTCCCTCAAACTTAAGAACCAGTGAACCCCTTAGATAGTCCGAACTCCAAAGGAGTCAGATGCTTTGTAAGTGACACAAACATGGCCCTAGTAAGTCCACTGAATCCTCTAAGGTCAGTATCAACCTCCCCCTGTGCCTGGTGCCTAAAGTTCTGCCGTATGACCCCCACCAGTATAGTCCAGGTTGGGGAACTCTGTACACCATCGTCTCCATGAAGAGCTGGGCTCAGAGTCCGCTGAGGTTCTCTCACCTGATGGACCCATTTGCTGGGATGTGGTCAGACTGGGGTCAGCCTGGAGGTTCAAGCCCAGCAAGGGTCAAAGAGAAAGACCATGGAGGAAGGGGTGGATGTTAGGAATATTAACCATGATGCTGGACTCTACTGAGTGTTCACTATGTGCCAGACATTGCGTAACTGCCAATGAACTGAATAATATCATTACTCCCATTTTACAGATGAGGAAACTGAGGCTCAGGGAGATTGTCAGTTGCTTAGGATCACTCGGCCACTAAGTGGTAGAAACTAACACTGAATGGAGGTCTGTCTGACTCCAAAGGCTTTACTCTTACAAGAGAAGGAATGAAAGGACATAGAGGAGGTGACTTCCTCCCTGGTGACATTTCAGATGAATTGGGAACTGCACTGGAGAATTTGGGGCACAAAGCTGCCTAAGGAATCCCCTTTTGGGAGAAGTGGTCAGAGCCAGAAGTCCGTCCAAGCCAGTCCTTGGGGGTACGAGGGCAGTGAGGAGGCTGGGCCAAAGGCTCTGGCTCTTCAGAGCTTTCACTGAGGCCTGGCTCAAAGGCCCCTTTGTTCAGTGCTCTGACTTCTGCGAGGAATTCTCCACCCCAGGGTCCTCCATCATCTCCATCCTCAGAGACCTCGAGCTGCTCCAACCACATGCAGCAGCTCTTCAGGCCCTCCGACCCTCTGTTCATGCAGAGACCAGATAGCTCCCATCACTCCATGGGGTGGCTCAGGGTCCAGAGGCAGGACTACTAGGGAGATCTGGTGGGCAGGAGGGACTACGTCAGGGAGGATCAGAGTAGAGGGGCCGTATACTGGCTGCTCCCCAGATAATCAAACATGCTTTACTTCTTTTGAGACAGAGAACCAAAGCCATATTTGCTCTTACTTTAATATTTTTGTGAATTCTTATCGATTTGCTGTTAGGGCTCAGAATTCCCCTGACCACTTTTGGATACCAACTCCTCTATTCTCTTCTTCCCATAATCCTTCCCAATGTCCCCTTCAGCCTCTGCGGGATCAAGAGGAGCAGGAAGAGGAATCATGCCGGTTGAATTATTGATGGGTACCCTTGAACTTAATTCCAGCCCTTTTGTCGTCAGACTGAAGCCTAGAAGGAACCAGAGAAGGCAGGAAAGCAGCCCAGCCCCCAGGTGTTCTGGGATCAGTTCTCCTAGGGAGTGGGGAATCAGGGACGCCCAGCTCCTTTCCTAGTCCCCACGTGGACACTCCGAACTCCATCCTCACACTTTTTGCCTTGACCCTCCTGGATTTGGGCTCCACCTCCTTCCTGCGGGCAGGGGCGGCAGTCATTGTTGCCTCTCCCAAGCCTGGGAAAAATGTGACCTAAGGCTGTGCAGGAGCCTCCATTTCTGTGGCCTTGCTTCCTTGGCTCCCTTTTTCTCTCCAGGGAACGCATGAGGCCGATCCCAAGCAGGTGCTGCTCCTCCTGCTGACCTGGGCCCCCCTCGTGGAGCACCTGTCTTGGGTGCCCCGGTCCCTGCTGAGCAGTCACCTACTGTTCCACCTCAGGCATCTCCCTGCCCTGAAACAATCGGCCCTTCCTGGCCTCAAAAATGGCAGTGGAGGGTGGCAGTGTGCCACAGGAAAAGGGCGTGGGACTGGGGGCCAAAGGGCTTAGTTTCAAGCCCCAAAGCCATTAATTGCTTCCTGAGGAACCTTAGGCTTACCCTCTCTGAACCTCTATTTTCTCTTCTCTAAGAGGCACACAGTACTTCTCTGACGGTCTGCTTCTGTGGATTGTAATGATGGTCACATGGAATCACAGGTGTCAAAGCCCGCCAAAAACTGTCACCACACCCACAACAGTCATCCTCATAGTTCGTGGTGGAGGGGACATCCAGGAGTGACCACCAGAAGCGTTAGGATGGTGTCTTGTCCACGTCTTGTGCTTTAGTCCAACCCAGAGATGCCCAGGGAGGAGGCGGCAGGCCTCCTCCGTCTGATTCTGGCCTCCCAGCTTTGCGAGGGGGTCTCTACATTGCTGAAATGCACGCCTTTGGGTTATATGAACAATTGTGGTTTAGGCTGAATTCAAGGCAAATTTCTAAAAGGACTCCCTTGGCTAATTACAAACACAGCCCGCCAGACTTCCAGGAGAAGCGGAACCTGCATCAGGGAGCACGACCAGGTTGGGCTTCTTGTCCCTACAGTGTCAGTGGGGACCGCCACCTCCAAGCTCCGCAGCTTCCTCCTGGCCAGGGCAGAGTGCGGCCTGGCATGCTGCTCCTGTCGTTTGGACACACTGTCATAGCCGACGCGGTGAGAATTGGCTCTCCTTGGACAGCCCAAGCACTGCATTTTTTAAAGCTACTCTCAGCAGGCCCACAGATGAATTTATCTTCTCTGCTGCACCGTTTGGCTGTTTCTGTTTCAGGGAACCGCGAGCTCAATGAGCCCCACTGTTCTACCAAGCTGGCCACACAGCTGAGTCTGTTCTCTCAGCCAGACCGTGGGGCTGGGAGCCCTGCCTCCGGGAATTCCAGAATTCAAGAATGTTAGCGCTGGAAGAGACCTCAGTCCTCACCTAGCCCCGCCCACTGCTGTACAGATGGGGAAACCGAGGTCTAGGGAGGGAAATACAGAACACTGGCCTTTCCTTTAAGCCCAGCATCTGCCTTGGGCAAGCATCGCTTGTCTCCTGGCCTGTTGGCTGCTCAGCCAAGGAGAGCTCAGCCTCCCGGGCAGCCCACTCCCTTGCTAGAACAGTAGGAACTCTCTTCCTGCTATTGGGCAGAAATTCCTGCCTCCCTTTAAAATGCTCACTTATTGGTGCTGTCTCTGTGGAGAGACAGTACCAGCCTGTATAGAGCAATTGGAAATCAGTTCGTCCTCAAAGGGAGTGGAGCAGACCATCCCAGGTCACTCATGGGCAGCCTACGCCCACCAGACTGGGGAGAAGGCCCAGCTTCCTGATTACGGAGACCTGGACTCAGCTGCACGCTATTTCTTAAGAGCTATGTGATGGTGAATGTCACTTAGCCGGCTGAAGCCTCAGTCCCCTCATCTGTGGAATGAGGTATAATAGTGGTTTCCATCTCCAAAGGTTTTTTGTGAAGACACGCTGAGACAATATGTACAGTGATTAATCATAGAGCGTACGGTCAGGATGCGACTGATGTTAGTGTGTCGATGCTGTTGTAAGGGCGTAGGCTGTAGGTTCATGTTGCCTTTGTTTGAATCCCAGCTCCTTCACTCATTGTGGATATTACTTGACTTTGGACAAGTTACTTAACTTCCCTGGGCCTCGATACTGCAACTTTTCATTGCAAGTCACAAAGAAAATATTCCAGCTCAACTCTCTCAAACAATAATGGACTTTATTAATTCCCATAACAGAAAATCCTAAGGTCATGAGGGTTTCAGGAATAGTTTGATCAAGGCTTTAGCTTGGTCTCCATGAGTCCTTTTGTTTTGCCTTCTGGAAAAGTTAGCTCGTCCTCAATATGGTTCACCTGTGATCTGAGGATCAGTAGGTCTAGGCATCATACCTGCACATATCACAGTCTAACACAAAAAGGAAAAAGAAGTCTTCCCTCATCATTTAATTATTTGGACCAACTGAAAGAGTTTCTCTGGCACAGATGATAGGATTGCCCTGACTGGCCCAGATCTACCAGGGCCTGCCCTTGGAGCTGGAACTGGGGCAAACCCTACCAAACTGCAAGTCCGCTACCCAGTGGGGGTGGAGTGTGATGGATGGTGGGGGCGCAGACACCATGTCTTCTACGGAGAACATTTGTGAGGGCTAAATGCGATAATGTGTGTAAAGTGTTTAGAGTAGTGCTTAACACATAGTAAGTGCTAACCATTTCTTTAAAAAAGATTTTATTTATTTATTTCTAGAGGGGAAGGGAGGGAGAAAGGGAGGGACAGAAACATCACTGTGTGGTTGCCTTTAGTATGCCCCCAACTGGGGACCTGGCCCACAGCCCAGGCATGTGCCCTGACTGGGAATCGAACCAGCAATCCTTTGGTTCACAGGCTGGCACCCAGTCCACTGGGCCACACCAGCCAGGGCCATTTTTTTAAATGAACTATCATTGTGATGAGTATCCTGAGCACATGCCATGAATCAATCACTTTTTAAGTGCATTGCTGAGGGCCGGTTTGGGGTCCCCGCCCAGTGGCATTGCCAGGCCTGTGCCTTTCTATTTCACAGCAACCTGGTCGCTGCAGCCCCACTCCCTGTTCCTTTCCCTCTGGGGCCTCTGTTCAGCCTTGTCCACTGGGAACACTTTCGTCCCCGCAGTGCCAACTGTCTGCTTCTGATCACGGCTCCCGTGGCTCCCGAGCCCTCCCCTCCATTCGGTGGACAGCTGTGCTGCCTGGCCCTGTGTCCTCAAAGTAGCGCTTCTTTCATAGTCTTCTCACATTTTCATTTCTGCCTCCAAAAATTGCTTTAAGGCGTTATGGACCCCAGCTCCAGTCTCCCCTTTGCAATATGTCACTCAGCTGCAGCCCCAAGCCCCAAGGGCACTAATATGTCACCTTCTGTTGGCTCCATAAATTATCCCAGGAGAGATAGGTCTTCCACCCAGTTTCTGTGTGGACCAATCCCAAGTTTTGATGATGAAAGTCTACAGGAGATCTCTTAGAGCCAAGGACCGGGCTTACGTGGTTAATGCTGGCATATACTCTTCTCTGATCAGCTGGTGCTGTGATCTTTTCTTTGACCTTCTTGCTGTAGCAGAGGGAGCCTCTCCTGCAGCTTTCAGGACAGACTAAGACTCTGATGACTTTCAGGCCAACACCGGCCCCTTGGCCGTGCCTGGAGAAATGTGTCTCAGTGGGTCATCTGCTCCTGTTGTGTCCCCGGCACAGTACAACTTGGAGAGCCTATGTGGAGACCCTTCTGCAGATCTGCCCACAGGCTCTGGGAGGTGGTGGGGGTGGGGGAGGGCTAAGTGTTTACAGTTTACAGGTAAGAGAGCCTGGCTGGAAGACTATGAATGGTTTGTACAAGACCACCCAGCTAAAAAAGAGTGAGAAGCAGGACTCGAATCCAGGCCTCCTGAATCCAGTGTCTGTTTTTTTCTTTTTTTTTCACTTCTTGTCTTTGGACCTTGCACTTGGGGAGGATTAACTGGGGAAACCAGAACCAGGCATATGTCTTCATGCTTAGCCCAGTCTGAGCCAGAGTGGGAGCTGGGCCTTGCAGCTGGGCAGGGACAGTCCCTAGAGACCAACTCTGACCTTCGGGCCTTCTCCCTCAGCAGGGGCTGGGGCACGCACAGTGGGGATCCCGGGAATGGGACCAAATCCTCAGCTAGTCTGGAAGCACGTCCGCAGTCTCTTCCTGATCCCTTGAACTCTGCATCTCTCTGGGTGGAGAAGTCTCTCTGGTTTTTTCTCCCTTGACTTGAGCTTCCTCCTTCTGTCTCTCTTCCCTGCTGGACTTGATTTTCCTCTGTCTCCTGGCCTCTTTGTTTCTCTCTTGATACCCAGTGTGTCTCCCTTGGTTTTTATCGATTGTTAATTTCTTCTTTCTCTCCCTCCATTCCTCCTTAGGAACTTTCTGGGTCAAACAAGCAGGGAGATGCTTAGCAGTGCTTTCTTCTTTCCCTCCCCCTCCCCTCCCCTCCCCTCCCCTTTCCTCCCTCCTCCCCCCACTGCCCCCACCAGCAGCTATCCTGCCTGCCTCTCACTTGGGCCTTGGCCCCTCATCACCTTAGCCAGCTCCTGCTTGATGCTTGGGGCTGAGACAAGGTACAGGGAGGCCGTTAGAACCACTTCTCTGGATACAAAAGCCTCTTTCTCCCCCTCAGAGATGAGGTTTCCAGGCAGGTTATTTTTATAGCAGGGCTCAGGCAGGATCCTTCAGAGAAAATAAACAAAGTCACACACACCAGTCCTTCACGCTCTTCAGCCCCTTCCCTGGAGAGGGGCCCAGCCTGACTCTGCCGACACAGGGACGCCCACCGCCCCAGAGGGGCCGAGGGGCTGCTGCCTGGATGGGGAGAGGCCAGGAGGTCTGGGCTGGGGGGAGGGCACCCAGGAGGGGGACAGACAGAGGTCCTCTGCTGCTGTCCCCAAGAGGCTGGGAGGAGAAGGCCGGAACTCTGGGGCCCCATCACATACTCTGGGCCAGGATCTCAGGTCCTGCATCTGTAGGGGAGTCAGATTCAAATCCAGATTTAAGGGAAATTTTCTAAATGCCTACCAAGAGCTTTCAAACACAGCTCGCTGATTTCCGTCATTCGATCAGTAGAAATCAGTTGGACAAGTCGCAGTTTTGTATCCACTGCTATGTGCCCTGTGTTAGGTGATTGGGAGAAGAGATTAAGGAGAGCTTGGGGGGTGGGCGGGACAGTTGGCCCGTCGCTACAAGACCTTGAGGCAGGTACCGTCATGCTCCTTTTGCCCATGGTTAAACCGAGGTTCAGTGTGGTGAAGTACCTTGTCCAAGGGAAGCTTGGGGTCGGGCTCTGAGATCTCTCCGGGCAGGTTCTGCTAAGAAGCCTGAGCAGGGGTGGGGGACAAGGCACAA
Organism: Macrotus californicus; assembly: GCA_007922815.1. Lineage (NCBI taxonomy): Eukaryota > Metazoa > Chordata > Mammalia > Chiroptera > Phyllostomidae > Macrotus > Macrotus californicus. Next base: position 35,888 of record VMDR010001216.1, read on the forward strand.
ATCCACGTCCCGGTCTCCTGGTGGTCTCCAGTCCCCACCAGCCCAGACCTAGGATGGGGCACAGGGTTCCTAATCCTTGAAGGCAGGCGGGCAGGCAGCAGTGCCTTGGTGACTGATCCCCAGAAGGGAAGACCTTTCATAACTGGGTTCCCTGTCGTCTCCTCGAGGCTCCTTTATGAGGGAGCCACAGGTTAAAAAGACTTCATAAATCATGTACATTCCCTGTTGGGCAAGACAAAAATACAAGGCCCAGCAAAGGCAAACCGAGCTCCTTGAGCTTACTTCAGGGGGTGGGGGTGGGCAGGCTTCCACAAAGGCGGCCCTGCCCACCGCCTGCCCCAGCAGAGCCTGTCCCCGGTTGGGGAGGCCCCCCTCTCCCGCCCTGCAGCCCCCCTTCCTCTGCCCTCAGACAGAGAATTCCAGATTCCAGCCATTCACACTAATTACGCTGCAAGAGGAGTCTCAATTGCTGCCCCAGCCCCAAAGCTCATTCAGCTTTTTTACGACTAATTGTGGAAGGAAGGAATGTGTCTGTGGTCCAGGAGTTCCAAGGATCAGGAGGTAGCGTTGTAGTGAGTTCTTGAAGAGCCAGAGGAGCCCCAAATAACACATTCTGGTATCTATACTTCCTTATCTTTAAAATGGAGTGAGTAATACCGGTACTCATGGTGTGGCTTTACTAAGAGCTTATAGATAGGCCACGCTGAGCTTGGTGCCTAGTGCTCAGGAAGTCTGAGCCACGGCTGGCCCTCCTCCCCGGAGCAGGCCCAGGCGTTTGCTGACTGCTGCATGTGCAGACCACATGGGGCACTGGGGGCGCAGTCCCCTGAGGCCCAGCCTCCAGCCTCCAGGAACCCAATAGTATAAGCTGTCAGACCTCTGGGACTCCCAGCATCAAGGGAGAGAAACTGGTGGCCCTTCTAGGTCCCGGGGCCCTGCTCCCCAGTTTGAACACAGGGCAGCCCCTTTGAACTCCCCAGCTCACTTCCCAGCCCTCTCCCAGGTCACAGTTTATTATTTTCATCCTACCAGGGGCTGACCTCAGGATGGTTTAATGGCCTTTCCTCCTGCGGCCCCTCTCAACTGACACCTGGAATGCTGCTCTGAGCTGCCTTGCGCCTTTCTGTCTCTGCTAATGAGGTTTTCTAACAAAGCCATGCGTCACTGAAGTCTGCTCACAGAGGGACGGCTGGACTGCAGCCTGGGGACCTGGGGCTTTGTGGGAGGAAGGGGATGGGGGGGGAGGCGGGGGAGGGCCGAGGGAACACAATATTTCTTTCAGAAAAGGCTGAGGGCTGGGCTGCAGGGGGTGGAGGGGGGGTTGGGACGGCACTGCTAGCTCCAGGCCTGCTCCAGGGTGGCCACGGGCTGGTCTCTGCAGCCAACCTGAGCGAAGGCTGAAGGGGCTGGGCCCGAGGAGCAGGGCCTGGATCTCACAGGGTGCACCTGGCACAGTGCCGGCATGGTGAGCCCCTGGGTTGGGGCATGCTGGTGACCTCTCTCTAGCCTGTCCATGGAGGCTGGTTTTGGAGATGGTGGCTTTGGAGAAGGTACCTGGGGACTGCCCTGTCTCCACCCATCTGCTCTGGGAAGCTTCCTGTGCCACCTCCACTGAGCTCACCCTTCCTGGGAAGACTAGCTGTTAGGCCAAATGCAAAGGGAGAAGAGGCAGCTCCACAAAGAGCCCTGGAGACCAAAGATAACTCAGCCCAGAGGAGAGAAGGCCCTGAGCTAGCCGGGGAATAGATGCTCTTCAAGGATGCAAAGGGCTCTTAGACTCACGAAAGGGGACGCTGCTCTCAGGCTCCACGGGGCCTTTGGTCAAGGGCAGCGTGCAGAAAACATGTTGCAGGACAGCCACAATCAATCGGCGAAGGTCCATCAAACGCTCCCTGGAAAACGATTGCCAAAGGGCTGCTCTTGGCAAGAGCTAAACTCCACGGTCGGGGAAGTCACAGTCACCGCAGTTCACTTGTTATTCTGTACCTGGCAACACGCCAAGATCACCATCTCATTCAGTTCTCCCAGCAAACCCAGGAGGAGGTCGATGTGGCTGTCATCACCCCCTTGTTACGGATGAGGCAGCTGGGTAACAGAGAGGGTAAGTCATTGGCCTGAGAACACACAGCAGTCAAGAAGCAGTGCTAGAATCAGAACTCGAACCCTGACCTTGAGCATTGTGCTGTACTAGCTGTCCCGCCTGCCGGCAGGGGGAGGTTGAGGAGGAGCAGGACGGTTGAGGTTGGACGTGGGTGGGCAGAGCAGTGTGAGCTGAGGGGAGCCCAGAGGTCTGGGCGGTGAGCACCATGGGCCTGGGGCAGAGACAGCAAAGACAGACTAACAAGGGCCTCGGGTGCCGGGCTGGGAAGCCGGCCTCTAACCTGGTGGCAGTGGGGGTCACAGAGGGCTTCTGCGCAGTCTGAGTGAGACGGGATGAGAGCCATGTTTGAGGACAGCAAGTCGGGCCAGGTGCCAACTGCGGGGGACGGACAGAATGACAATCAGGGAGCAGTGTCCTGTCACTGCAGCTCGCTGGACACAGAGCAGCCCCTCTGTTTAGATCAAAACCATATCTGTCCAACCGCCATGTCCAGGAGACTTTAGCAGAGGGTTGGGATCAAGTATGCGGTGTTCTCAGGTCTCCTGGTCAGATCTGAGGGCCACTGAGACAGGTGTTGATTTAATACTTTCCTTAAATCAACCCATTCTCTTTAGCTTTACTCAAGAGTACTTGAACTTAAAACTGTATCATGAGATTGATGGTATACCTTTACCTGCAATGCATGTTAAAATAGATACATTACAAAAATAAATATGTAACTATTAAATTGAAAAACATTTATCCATGTTCCACTGAAAATCACCCCAGGGACGTCTGGACTTAGGAAATTCTTGTGACCCTCCCTTGGCTCCCCCAGTCAAAGTGACCTCACTCAAAGATTTCACATTTGGAAAAAGCAAGTCAGACATCACTCAGAGCCAGGGGAGCAGAGGAGGCCAGGCATTGGGGGGCCTCCGTAAAGTAGGCCCAGAGGGGGTAGCTCGTGGGCGTGGAGCTGAGGGACCGGGGGCACCTGAGGGAGCTGCCTGGGGAAGTGAATGGGGCCTTGTTGAGAGCCGGGCAACCAGGCAGCGTCAGAGGCCGCGCTGCAGATGTAAAGTTCCCGTGACTTTTACGGGTGGTTTCTTCATAAACCGCTGAGCCATCTCTGCACAGGGAGACGTGTCGTCCCAGGCAACTGGGGGTGGGGCTGGGCTGAGTGAAGGGCGTCTGTCTGTCGCATCAGGCCTCTGCGCCCCTCCCGGGGTGTCCCTTCTCCCCACCCTAGGTTTGCCCCGCGTCCTTCCTTTTTGCCGTGATTAGAGTAGCTTCCCTCTGCCCAGCACTGACTGTGAGTCGGGATTGTAGCAGGTTCTTCTTTTTACATTTGGTGTCATTCAGTCCTCACAGTCGCTTTCCACGACAGGTACTAACTGTGCCACTTTTCCAGGTCAGGACACACGTAAGCATGGCAGGTCGCACGACTGCGATGTGGCAGCGCCTGGCTAGCCCTTCGGGCCCAGATCTCTGCGACCCCCAAAGCCCGTGCCCCGAGCCACCCACACCTCCATAACTCTAGGTCACTCTTCTTCACCCTGGCCTGCAGACCACTGCCCCTTTCCTCCCCCACATCTCCTCTCAGGGCCAGCCTCGCCGGGCCTGTCCTGGAATATCACGCGGGGAATGCCTCCTCCTCGGGTCCCTGTCAGGACTGGCACCGCTCAGGGGCTCTGCAGCTCAGCTGACCTTCCTGTGAGGGGACTGAGTAACGCTGAGAAGCTTTTCAGGCATCCAAAGCCATTTTGATTATTGGCTCCGGCTTCAGATAAACAGGATAAATAAACTTCAGCCGCAAAGGAAACGGTTTCTGGGGCCTTTCTCTGAATTTTGCACATCAAAGCCAGGTTCCAGTTGGAGGCATGAACTTCTGACAAGCACCTTCCAATGGTGTCCCTTGCTTTGTTTAGATGGCTATATGAATTGATAATCCTTCTTAAAAAATATCGTAGATGCTCAATGGCCTTCTTGGGTCTGTCCAAGATAGAATGTTATAGGACAGGAAAACATCCCAAGAAGAAAAGTTCTCAGATGTCAAGAGACGGAAGTGCTGGGTGGCCGTGAAGTAGGCCACCTGTGCCCTGGCAAACGCCAGCGCGCAGCTCACAAGGGGTCGACCAGCGTGCTGTGCCAGCCCTACCAGCACCGGGTTTACAGCTTGGGTCTGGAGCTTTTGTAGGACCCATTTGATCTGTAAATATATAATTTTCTTTTTCTTTTCTCCTCACCCGAGGACATGATTATTGATTTTAGAGAGGGTGAACAGAGGGAGAGAGAGGGAGAGAAACATCAATAGGTTGTCTCCTGTACACCCCCCAACTGGGGACCGAACCCGAAACCTAGATATGTGCCCTGAACTGGAACTGAACCCGTGACCTTTCAGTTTACGGGTTGATGTTCCAACCAACTGAACCACACTAGCCAGGGCTCCAAATACATAATTTTTAAAAACTCTCAACGTGGAAGCAGCCAGTTGGTAGTTATGGCCCATGAACAGGAGGTACTCTGATCCTTTGTACAGAGAGAGTCCCTTAAGATTATTCAGAACCCCGGATTGGCTGACGCACACTCAGACACTGCCTGGGCCTCTCTCGGTTTGTGTGTACGTGCAGATCATAAAGCCCCTGAGGGCAGAGACAGCAGGTCAGAGTGTCCTTCTTTCACAGAGGCAGAGACGAGGCAGAGAGGCTGGCAAATTGCAGGCCCCAGGTGATACTTCACGCACTGATTTAGCACCTGGCTTGCAGTGCTGTGGACCCCTGGGGTGGAAGCACTCAAATCTGTTCTACTCTAACACAATTAAGAAAGATAAAGGTAGAAAGATGACACGGAGCTAAGGAATCTCAACAGCAGACTAGCGAAGCACTGGCCGTCCATCGGATGGGTGCGAAACCCTGGCTGGGAGTCAGGCTTGAGAACTGGCCCAGTTCCTCCTTTTGCCTCATCTGCGAAGGCTGCTCAGAGGAAAGAAATGTGGACCCAGGCCCTGGTGGCTTCATCGAAGGACAGAGAGCGCTTGTTCCAGGCAGCCCCTTCAGGGCTGAAATTCCACTTCAGGTCTCAGCACCTAAAGTCATTTTTCTTCCTTATTTATGTTTCCCGTGGAAAGTCTGAAGAAAAACTTGTGGAGCATCTTTCGAGCTTGTGTTTGGAAGGGAGAAAACATGCTCCTTCTCTGCTGGGCAAACATTGCAAACATTGGGGCTTTCACAACCCAAACACAGGCTGGTTTTCAAAGCCTTCCGCTTGGCGGCCCAAGGAGCTCCTCAGAGGGGAGCACAGGGGTGCAGCCACCTGGGCCGAGGAGGTTTGCTTTGGGAGTAGAGATGGGAATTTGTGAATTTTCTGCTCCAAGCACATCCAGACAGGGCAGCCACAACCCCCTTCTGCATGAGCTTGCTTGGGCCACCAGGGCTCCATCTGCCTGGGCTGGGGGTGGACAGCCAAGGGCCTCAGATGACCAGCTCCCTGACCCCATGAAGCCCAAAGCCCATGGTGGAGTGTAGGAAGCTCAGCAGAAAGGATGCCGATGAGCAAACATGGGCCTAGGGACTCTGGTCCCCTCTCTCTGGGTGATGCTGAGGATAGAGGGTGGAGGTCGTGTTTCTGCACCCACGAAATTTTTCAGGCTTCCTAACACTAATTGGGGGAAGCACTGGGTGGAAGTTGTTCCTGTAGAGCTGGATCCCTGTGATGACAGCTGCGCACGGAGGCCTCAGCGTCTCTCATTGTGGTCTGTGGCACAGGTTTCCTCCTCCCTGCCTCCCTCCCTCCCTCCCTCCCTCCCTTCTGTCCTTCCTCCCTCCCTTCGTGAGAGAATAATTTAATAAACTCCAATTAACAATTATCAACTCACGGCCGCTCTTGTTCGGTCTCTAATTACACCTATTCCCGGCCCTCTGACTCGAATGTTTTGAAGCAAATTTCAAACATCAAATTATTTTATCCATAGACTTTTAAATTTATTTATTATCATTACTTAGTATTGGACTCTGATGAACATGAAGGGCCCTCCTCTTTACCCCTTAGAAGAAAAATGCTCACCCCAAACCCATGTGTCAATTTTGCACATCACTGCAGAGGTTCAGGAGACCTCTAAAGTGCATTCAGAGACTTTCTATTTAAAACCTGTGGAACATAGGATAGTCTCTGCCTTCAAAGGAAAACACCTTTGATAGCGGGAGCCATGAGCTGTTTCACCCTAGGAGATTATACTCTATTGCAATAGGTACTTACTGAGTGCAGGGGGACCATGCCGGTTATTGCGAGGAAAATGAAGCCACTGTTTGGGCGTCGGCCTCCAGGTGTTTCCAGTCCATTGGGAGGTGCAGAAAGAAAGAGCCAGGTGCAGCTGGGAAGGAAGGGGGATTCTTCTGCGAGTGCTTAAGTTAGGTTGCTTAGAGGCTGTTAATGTGTTTGTTTAGGGTCTGTTGTAATGTCTTCAAGATAAGGACCAGCTCCATTTACACTTTACTGCTAAGTGCTGGCTTGGGGGCAGGGAGACTGCAGCGAAGCAACGAAGATGGGCCTCTGCCCTCTGGAAATTGGCAGGGAAGGCACCGAGAGAGCACCAGGGGAGTGTGCACAGAGGAGCCGGGGTCCCCTCCCAGCTGGACCAACAGTCAGATTTTCAAATGAGGGGACAAACTTCTTTGTTTTCTTTTTGTTTTTCTTTTGAGAGAAGTTATGGGAGCAAAGCCATTTTAGATGTAAGGGTGTTTGGAGAGGGCTTAGATGTTTTCTGATGTTAGGATCCAGCCCTTTTATTGGTCCCTTTCCCCTGCCTTGGTCCACCCCTGTGTCTGTAAGTCGGGTCCAAGTAGCACCTAAAGGAGAAGAGTGAGGTGCTGGTGCTGGGTATGTGGGCCAGGGCCGTGCCAAGAGCTGAGGTCGGCACAAACAAAGCCCAGAACCGACAACACGGTCAAGATGGCATTTCCACCAGTGAGGAAACGCAGACTTCTCAGTGAGTGTCCTGAACAGTGTGCGGACACTCGGGGCGGCGGGGAGGGGAAGTAGAGTCAGATTCTCGGATTCATACCTCACACCTTAACATGAAATACGTTGCACGTGGATCAAAAGTTTAAATGTGAAAATTAAACCCTGAAAGGACTCAGAGGAACCATGAGAATATATTTTAAATATTTTATTTATTTATTTTTAAGAGAGGGAGAAAGACGGAGAGAAACATCATTGTGTGGTTGTCTCTCACACACCCCTGACCAGGGACCTGGCCTGCACCCCAGGCATGTGCCCTAGACTGGGAACTGAACCGGCGACCCCTTGATTCACAGGCTGGCACCCAACCACTGAGCCACACCAGCCAGGGCCATGAGAATATTTTAAAGTCTATGAATGAAACCAGAAACCATAAAATAATGATAAATGTAACCATAAAAAATAAAATACTTTGCACAGCAAACTAACAAAGTTGCCATAGGCAAAGTCAAAAGACAAAAACATTGAACCACAAAGTGCTTGCAACTCTCATGAACAAGATCTAATGTTCTGTGCACAGTGCACATACAGTATAAAACACAATAGAAAAGTGGGTACAGAATATGAACGGAGTTCCTAAAAAACAAGACAAAACTCAAGTCTTTTTTAGAAAAAAGATTTTATTCATTTATTTTTAGAGAAAGGGGAAAAGGAGAAAGAGAGGGAGGGAAACATCAATGCTTGCCTCTTGCGCACCCCCTACTGGGAGCCTGTCCCGCAACCAAGGCACGTGCCCTGACTCAGATTTGAACCTGCGATCTTTTGGTTTGCAGGCTGGCTCTCCGTCCACTGAGCCACACCAGCCAGGGCCAAAACTCAGTCTTAAGAGAAATGCAAATCAAAACCACTGAGCACCATTTTTCACTTTTCAGATTGACAAAGACCAGAAGCGTTAATCATGTCCAGGGAGCGGCTGTGGTGCAGAGACTTCAACCATCGTAGCGACCGGCAAAGGCTTGACAGAAGAGGCATTCTCATACATTGCTGGTGGGAATGGCATGCACAATGCGGAAAGGAATTTGGTAGTATCTGTTGAAAATTTTAATTTCAGAGACTAGTTAGCCAGCAGGAAATTGTGGTATACCCACACAATAGAAAATCAAATGGCATTAAACTAACAAGAACGGTTTTAATGTGTTGATGTGGGAACATCATCTTCAAGACACAAAACATGAAGTCTTGTGTGGACCACTGTGTGGGGCACGTGACCACTGGTGCTAAGTGAAGGGAGGGAACTGTAGTGAAGCTTGATCAAAGGAGCAAAACTCTCTGGAAGAACATCAGCCTGGGTTGAGGAGGGTTAGAAGGGGCTTCCTCCTTTCTGCAGTAGGGCAGGTGAGAAAGGGCTGGGCTGGGGGACTGGTCCACATTTTAGCATGTGTTTCTATATCTATTTTTTAAAATATATTTTATTGATTATGCTATTACAATTGTCCCATTTCGCCCCCTTTATTCCCCTCTGCCCTGCACACCCCCTCCCACCCGCATTCCCCCCTTTTAGTTCATGTCCATGGGTCATACATATAAGTTCTTTGGCTTCTACATTTCCTCTACTATTCTTAACCTCCCCCTGTCTATCTTCTACCTACCATTTATGCTTCTTATTCCCTGTACCTTTTCCCCCTCTTTCCCCACCCACTCCCCTGATGATAACCCTTCATGTGATCTCCATTTCTGTGATTCTGTTCCTGTTCTAGTTGTTTGCTTAGTTTGTTTTTGTTTTAGGTTCAGTTGTTAATTACTGTGAGTTTGTTGTCGTTTTACTGTTCCTATTTTTGATCTTCTTTTTCTTAGATAAGTCCCTTTAACATTTCATATAATAAGGGCTTGGGGATGATGAACTCCTTTCACTTGACCTTATCTGGGAAGCACTTTACCTGCCCTTCCATTCTAAATGATAGCTTTGCTGGATACAGTAATCTTGGATGTAGGTCCTTGCCTTTCATGACTTGGAATACTTCTTTCGAGCCCCTTCTTGCCTGCAAGTTTTCTTTTGAGAAATCAGCTGACAGTCTTATGGGCACTCCTTTGTAGGTTACTGTCTCCTTTTCTCTTGCTGCTTTTAAGATTCTCTTTATCTTTAATCTTGGCTAATGTAATTATGATGTGCCTTGGTGTGTTCCTTCTTGGGTTCAACTTCTTTGGGACTCTCTGAGCTTCCTGGACCCCCTGGAAGTCTATCTCCTTTGCCAGATTAGGGAAGTTCTCCTTCATTATTTGTTCAAATAAGTTTTCAATTTCTTGCTCTTCCTCTTCTCCTTCTGGTACCCCTATGATTTGGATATTGGAATGTTTAAAGACGTCCTGGAGGTTCCTAAGCCTCCCCTCATTTTTTTGAATTCTTGTTTCTTCACTGTGTTCTGGCTGAATGTTTCTTTCTTCTTTCTATCCAAAATTGTTGATTTGAGTTCTGGTTTCCTTCCCATCACCGTTGGTTCCCTGTACATTTTCTTTTATTTCACTTAGCATACCCTTCATTTTTTTTCATCTAATTTGCAACCATATTCAACCAATTCTGTGAGCATTGTGATTACCAGTGTTTTGAACTGTGCATCTGATAGGTTGGCTATCTCTTTGTCGCTTAGTTGTATTTTTTTCTGGAGCTTTGATCTGTTCTTTCATGTGGGCCATTATTTTTGTCTCGGTGCACCTGTTACATAGTAAGGGGCAGAGCCTTAGGCATTCACCAGGAGGGGACAACCACGTCACTGTGTTGTGATGCTCTTTGTGGAGGAGGGGTCTGAGAGGGAGCAGGGCCGCTTACTCAGCTCTCTGCCAGTTTTAAGTCACTTCCCCCGCTACCCACAATCAAATTGGGCCCTTCTGGTGCTGATTACCAGGTGGGTGGGCTTGTGTAGGTTCTAGGACCCTGTGGGTCTCTCCAACAAACTCTCGTGTGAGGCTGGGAGTTTCTCCTGCTGCCGCCTCAACCCCCACAGGTGTTTTCAGTCAGAGGTTTGAGGCTTTATTTCCCTGCTGGAACCCTGGGTTGCAGGGTCTGTCTCGCTCCTCAGTTGTTCCTCCCAGTTTATCCTCATGCAAGTGTGGGACTGCCCAGTCCACAATCCACCACCTTGCCCGGTACGCCAGTGGCCGCCTTTCCGTGAATCCTCTCTGTCCGGCTGCCCGTCTCCGCCCCTCCTACAGGTCTGGGTGAGTGTTTTTTCTTTAACTCCTTGATTGTCGGATTTCCATACAGTTGGATTTTCTGTCAGTTCTGGTTGTATTTAGTTTTTAAATTTGTTGTTGTCCTTCTTTTTGTTGTGCAAGACGGCATGGTGTGTCTACCTACGCCTCCATCTTGGTCGGAAGTCCTGTTTCTATATCTATTGTTATCTCACTGTGGTATCAATGTTTTGATACTTTGAGCAACAACAATCCCTTATTTAGGGAATAATTTTGTGTTTTCTTGGATTTTCAAATATTACTTCTCTGGCTGGGATATCACCCTGTAAGGATATTATTATACTGTAAGTTCTCCCTCGTTTGGAGAAACAGGACTTACACTCAAAGCTGACAGGGAATAAGGAGGTGGACGTGGCTGGAAGACACAAGTTCTCCTTTTGCCTCTGGTCAACCCTAGTGTCCCCTTGGGCAAGTCTCTAGCCTTCCCGCAAGAGCCAGGCCTAGGGGGGAGGTGAGTGAGGCACTGGCCTTGGATGCAAACTTGCAGGGGCACCAAAAAACTCAGTAATCCAGATAAAGAGCATTTTAAGGCAATATTTTTAAAATGAAAATTAATACAAAAAATCATGAACAAAATACCAAAATTTTACATTATTGACAGTGCTTCCTTTAGCTTTAGGCCCCAATATGGCTCACAGCTCTGCTCCCTAGGCCTCATTTCCCCATCTCTAAGTCAAGAGCATTGGGCCATTAGACCTTCAGGTAGCCTGCTGGGTCCTGATGCCTTACGGTGTGCTAATGAGTGCCACTGAAGAATTAGAGAGCATTTTGCAAAGTGCTAATTGTACAGCCCAGACAACAGTGCAGGTGGGTGACAGGGAGTCTTCACTGAGACAATGGGATAGCAGCAGAACTGAGACAGCTGGAGGAGATGACATTGGCCAGCTCTGTTTCCAATGGGCATAACTTCCCCTACACAGCCACGGAGGAGATACAGTCTCTTTCCTGATTCTTCCCTGGAAATGGGCTCATGTCCACTCAGAGCACAGGGAGCCTCATTCAGATGTGGCTTGTGGCCCAGGGGCCTGCTGGCTAACAAAGCTTTCCAAGGCTATCTGGCTACCTACAGGACGCTGGGTAACCTGCCATGGAGGTGAAGACGGAGGGGACAGCAATAGGTGCACCTGTTCTGGCTGTCCTGGGACACTCCCAGTGCTGACCCTCACACCTCCCTTGCCCCACGGTAGGCAAAGCAGCACGGCTTGCTCTCTTATACCTTCCTGAGGGCACCCTTGTCTTCTCCGAGTCTTCCAAGGTTGGCATAGGATGCTTAAAGAGACTTAATGAATACAGAGCTTAAGAACCTATGAACATGTCAAGGCAGATGAGCTAATAGTCATATAGTTGGGGGTCTCACTTCCAAAGCGAACCACTTGCATCTCCATCTCACCCAAGTCAAGGATGATGTTCCTCAGGGAGACCCTGGAAGTCGAGGCTCCACGTTGGCTGCAGCTCCTTGCCCTGGGACAGCCTTGCTGCTCCTGAGACCTGATTTCCTCACAGTCTGGTTTCAGACATGCTTATCCTGAACCCTCACCAACTGAGAGATGAGGACTCATCTTTGTGAATGTCATTCATCACTAGAAAGTGGCTGGGGCCTCTCAGGTCCTGTTCGGATCAACAGGATGAGAGAGTCCGGCTCTTCAGGAAAACCCACCTTTTCTCATCAGCCACAGTGGCCCTCAGACTCTTGCCGTGCTGCAGGGTGGGGCAGCCAGAGACAAGTGGTGTTGGAAAAACCAGCCACCTCCACCCTGGATGGGAAGAATAGCTCCCTTCATGGGACTGCTCTGGGATGGCAGGGTGACCCAGGTCCTGGGAAGGGGCGGGAGGGGGAGTGAATCAGCCTTCCTGGCCTTCAGGCATCCGGCTGGTTCAATATTCTTTGGTGGTGTGGCATTTGGATAGGTTTTGCCAAAGACTAATGAACATCTCGCTTAGACATCGGAAACAAACATAAGACCCAGCCAGTTTTCACACTTGCTGAGGATGAATAACTTTTCCCAGCTGGGCCCAACATGGGAATGCAGAGGCTGCAAAGTGAGTGCTGACCCAGGTTGGCTGCATGGCCTGAGGCAGCCGTTCCCAACCTTGGGTGCACCCTGGAACCAGCTGGGGGCTTAAGTAGCATTGATATCTGGGTTTCGCCCTCCCAGTAATTCTGGTTTAATCTGTCTGGGGTGCAGCCATAGCATCAGGAGTTTCAAAAGCTCCCCAATATGCAAGTGATTCTAATGTGTCGTCGAGTTGGGAAGCACTGCCCTAGACAAGTGCTTCTCAACCTTAATGTGCAAACAGATGACCTCAGGATCTTGCTGAAATGAAGGTTCTGATTCAGTAGGTCTGGGGTAAGGCCTGAAATTCTGTATTTCTAACAGTCTCCCGGGTGATGTGAGGTTGCTGGTCCTCAGAACACACTCTGAGTAGCAAGAATGTGCTGTATGGTCCAGTATGGCAGCTTCTAGCCACATATGGCTGTTTAATTAGAAGTAAAGCCAATTAAAATGAAGTAAACTTTAAAATTCAGGCTCTCAGTTGCATTACACCTCAAGTGCTCCATCACCACACAGGGCTAGTGGCTCCCGTGTGGGACAGCATAGACCTGGAATACTCCCATTGTTGCATTGTCGCAGAAAGTCCTGCTAGATGGCTCTGTCTCTGAAACCCTGTTCAAGCGGCCATCTCTTTAAATGTGGCTGAAGCTTTCTTGGTGGCAGAGACGACAAAACATTTCTTTTGTACTCTTCACATAGTGCCTGTGCGCTGGGCCTGTAGCAGGTGTCCAGTTCCTGCTGCTCACGCCTTTGTCCTGAGACCGCCACCATACAAACACTGGCTGGTGGACTGGCTTCTACTTGGACACCGATCAGCATCCTCGAAGACTTTCATCCAGGACAGCTCAACAGGAACGCCAGTTTGGCAGCAGTTAACCCAGGTTTTCCTGGGAATTCTTTCCCTACCTCTGGCCAGCCCTAATTCAGGCAAGAAAATGCAGGGCTGCAGGTGACCTCCCTTGTCAGAGCTTCTGCCATTATTAGTCATTTAGCTCAAAAGATGGGCCGAGATGCTCAGGATCAGCTGATGGGGGCTCTTCATCTTCTAAGCCCAATTCAGAGGAGACAGATCTGGACATGTTCTGTCTTCTCAAGGCATTTCCTCGAGTCTTGGGGAAAGGGAAGCGCCTGAAGATGACATGCTTCCTAGTCCTGGGTACCGCTCTGCCTTTCCTTAGGCAACTGGCATGGACCCTGGAGAAAGGCAGAGCGGTGAGGGGCACTGAGTCCCGGGGGCAGAGGAGGTTCCATCTGACTTAGCCAGACTAGGTGGGAGCATTGGACCTTCAGCCAGCTGACCTCTTGTTTTAGCTTCTCAGTGCTTGATCTTCAGATTCAATGGAAGGGTCACTGATAGGAAAACTAAACTCGGCTAGGATGAGGGCAAAGTGGTAGAGGAAAGCAAACTGGATCGGGCGCCTCTCATCACAAAACCACATGCAGCCACCTCACTTTGCAGGAGAAGCATCTGGGGCGCACAGAGTAAAGCAACTTCACCAAGACCACACGGCAAGTTAGATGCAGAGGCAGGTGTAAAACTTAGGGTTCCTGACTTCAGGGCCAGTGTTTCTCCACTGCTTCATGCCCAGAGACTTGCAAGAATGTGTAAGCTATTCAAGGAAAGAAATAGAACAGTACATAAATTCGCATCTATTGTACAATACGCAATGTAGGCATTCTTTAAATGTTTATTGGGAAGGATGATAATGAAATTGCATTTCTTCCTGTCTTCTCACTTCTGCCCACCACATCCCACTGCTGGACTCACCTTGCATCCTTCTGGGATAACTCAGCCTCCCCCAACACATACACATATCTCAGCAGTAAAGTGACATCTTTAGTGAGTAACTCACTCTGAGTAGAGAAAGGTGAAGTGATGAATACTCGTAACCACAGGGAATGTTTCCAAGCTTGTAAAGAAGAAACAGTACCTCTTTTGTGAGTCTCCACACACACCACCCTGCACATTTGCAAGCTATGCAGCCCAGTGCACCAAAGTGGTGATCAGCCTGCTCTTCTTAGATGCATACACTCCCAACAGCCAACATTTCTCCAAATCTCCTTACCTCTTCCCCACCCAGCCCCGATCATGTTACTCACAACTTCTCAGTGTAGAAACCTATCTGATAGTTATCATCATTCAGTGTTAGGTTCCACTGAGAATCAGTGTTAGACAAAATACTCACTGCCTGTTGGTTTAATGTAAAGGACCAACACACCCAAATGGACAGACATTCACAAGGCATTAATATCGGGGAAGCTACCATTCGCTAAGCGCTCTCGTTTAATAAACATCAGTAGGTGTAATCTCACCAAGAGTAACAATATTAACTCAATTCACAAGTTGAATGTTAGGTATTTACAACCCTTCTAGAAGAGGAGAGGATGTGATGTTTGCTCTTAGGTTGCATTTGCCAAGTGAGCATTCCTTGGCTCCTGGGCACTTTGCCTGCAATTGTGACCCTCTGCCACCAGGTGGCGGCTCTGTCTTATTTGAGGACAATCTGAGTAACCTGGTAGATCCAGTTTTCTATTTAAATGTATCTTCCCTGACGAACGAGATCCCTTTATTACTACAGCTAAGTACAAAAACCACAGAGGGTCCAGATAAGTAATTTATAGATAAAGTTACACAATTCCAAGCAAGAGACAGGAACACAGACGTAGCCAGGCATCTTTTTTACTCATTTTGAACTGTTCTCCCTGACTAGAAAGTACCACGTTGGTATTACCCTGACCTGAGATGTCTGGTCATGTAACTCCCTCCCTCTCATGTCTGAGTTAGATCCTCGGGAGGTTCTCACCAAACCAGACCAAAAAGCCTTTCAGGTCATTTCCCCTCAAGTCTTGATCTTTTCACTGTTACATCAATCTTGTCTTTTGTTGAAGCTGATAGCGGTTGAGAAGATCAATCACTATTCTAGACTTCCTAGCTTTCCTAATAACCTTGCAAGTTCCTTTTCTCCTTTTTAGGGAAAAGTTGTGCCCAAGTGTTGAGCCCATGGGCCCCTGGGGCCAAGTTTCCTTTTCAGCTAATATTGAGAGTCTGTGAATACTGAGGATGTATCACTGATTTAAAAAAATTAAACCACGTTCAACTCTATACCTCAAATTCCAGGCTATTCGTTAATCAACCTAGATCCTGTCAATTGTAATCTAACACATGGAAACATAACTGGTGAGATAAAAATGTTAACAGGACTCAACTAACTTAAAAATCAAGAAATGAGATTGTTTCTCTCTGGCATGGTGGGACGGGGGCAGGAGCAAATACATGGGGTGGAGACCGAGGCAGGCAGTGCTGAGGATACACGGGTGTCCTCTGCGAAGCTCCCTGCTGAGGTTCACCTCCGTTCCTTCATTCATCCTTGCTGTGAGCGGATTGCAGAACTTCCTCTTCTACGGGCGAGGTCTGGGGAAGCTGCGTGACTCACCCAAGAAGGGGGAGCTGGAAAGTGCCGTTGTCATGTCTCACCCTGCACGGTGAAGGGCAACCCTGTTCCTTTTCATATTTATCCAGGAAAACATTAAGCGTGTGGTGCATTTCTAGGTCCTTGCAGGGTGAAGCTAGACAGGTCTCTTGACAGGTTGGCGTAGGAGGGAACTGGGCACAGACAGTATTCCCTACTCTTGTCCCCATGAGAATGGGGCCCCTGCAACCAGCGGAGGGTTCCAGGGCAGGACCCGACGTGACAAGGAACAAAAACCGCTGTGGGGGCTTGCTGGTATCTCAATTAAGCTTCCGGAGGAAGAGACTTCTAATTGGAGGTGAAGGAGTGTGCAAGAAGGCAGATTGCTGCAGATCCTCACAATTAGTAGTAACATGGTGGGACAGATCTGACCCAGCTGCCTTCACTGCCCAAGGCTGTGTCAAGAGGAGCAGTTCTCAGTTCCAGGCCACAACAGAGTGCTTTGAGCCACGGCATTGCATGGGGCTGCGTCACCCCACATTACAATACACAGGGTCTGGCAGAAGCAACACCTGCTTGAGTGTGCTTGGTAGGGGAATAATATGGGTGTACTAATTTATAGCTTTAATTTGAACATTTTGCCTAAAATGTCATAGGGTGTGCTTGAGTGTGATATTGTCATGTTACAGAATTATATGCTTATGATTTTGTAATAAAAATAGGGGTGTTATTTGTACCAGACACAGCATCATATTATGTGAAAGTCTCCCCTGAGGTGGCTATCTCCTTAACCGTTTGAGTCCCAGGGGGTATTGTCAGCAGCGCAATCGAGCTGCTTGGGACTCAAACGGTTAAGATGGGATCCACGTCAAATAGATCTTTCTTTGTGTCCCCCACCTAGGGGGCTGCAAAGTGGAGCTGAAGGAATCCTGACTGGGGAGTGGGAGGGGAAAGGGGACAGGAATGAGGGGAGACAGTCAAAGAGGACTCCAGGGGTCTGAACCCAGAAGTCTGGGAGGGAGGGGTGTTGAGGGCAGTGGATAGTGTCAGGGGAGGAGCCGGCCTTCACCGGAGTGGGGTGCAGACATGCAGAGCAGAGCGGTGCCCTGGCTGTCCCTGGACAGGTGCCTCGGGCAGGGCGGATGAGGCGCCCTCGCTGGTTTTGCAGCGTGGGCAAGGGTGGCACGCACTGTCCCTCTGCTCCCTCCCAAGGTTGTTCTGGGCACAGGAACCCACTACAAGCTGACCACGAGGAGCTTTTTCAGGGACTTCCTGGAGGGCAGACCCACCCCACCCAATGGAGCAGGATAAACTTGGTTTCCAGGTGCCTGGCTTTCTCTGAGGAGGGACATACCCTGCTAGGCCCAGGGGCATCCTAGTCAGGCTCCTTGCTTCCAGGATACTCCCCACCCGGGAAGGGCTCCTGGGTCAGGAGTCCTGGGAGGCAAGGCTGACGGGCTTGTTGGGAAAGAGGTCCGTCCGCACCAGCCTTCGCTCTGCGCCCAGCCGTGTGCTCACACGCTCTCTGTGGGATTCAGGACTGAGTTCCAGAGCGGCTCAGTCTCCTCCTAGCACCGATTCCATTTCCTGCAGAGAAATGGAACATGGGAAGGGGACCTCCCTTCCACCTACTTCAGGAGACAGCCTTTGAGCAGTACACACACTCACACCCCAGCAGCAGGCTTTCCAAAGTCATGCATCTGTCATCCGCTCTGTAGCCCTCTGTCCATCCCTCTCCCTCAACTCATGTCTCCTTTCCGCCACCCTTAACTCGGGCCCCTCCTCGCCATGGCCATAGCTGCCATTCAGGTGTGATCCCAGCCGCCAGCAGACCACCAGGGCCATGAGTCACTGTCAGTCAGCCGATAGTCAGACCAGCGCTTACCCCGCCCCCCCTCAACGGGCACATGAGTTAATCGGAGATCTTGGTAAATGCCATTCCTGATTTTGTAGATTCTGTTTGGTGAACAAGCTCCCGGGTGGATTAATGCTGCTGGTCAATGGACCACACTTCTAGTAGCAAGAATTTAGGACACTTACTAGGTGACAGCACAGTGCTGGAGAGACTGGAAAACACTTTAAATGTGTAAGTTATGGCCCTTATTCTCAAGAAGGCGTGTGAATAGACTCACGCAGGATTTCTCTATTTGTCTGATGGATAGATGAATGAATGAATGAATGAATGAATGAATGAACGAACGAACGAACAAATGGGCGGGTGGGTGGATGAGGGTGCAACACTGTGGTGCTGGCCGTACGTAAGTGCAGAGTTCCTGGGAAGGAGAAGGAGAGGCGGGCTATAGAAGCCACCCACCTGTGCCTGTCTGGCAGGTTGCTGGCCCCTCGAAGGGCGTCCCCAGAGCCTGTGCCCTGTGCCAGGGTTTGACAAGTGACCCGAGCAAGTGCTCTCTGGCTCTTGGAGGTGGCTGTGGCTGGACAACCATCTGCTGTGGAACTGAGTGCTTCACACGCCACCTCTGCTCGGACATCTCTGCATCGAGGCCTTTACGTCTGCCCCAGAACCATCAAGAGCTGGTGAGAGACACATACATTCCTTAAAGCCAGGAAACCGTGTGCTTCAAAAAATTGCAAGACTTGGCATGAAAGAGTTTTGTTTTAAAAAAAAAAAAGTGAAATGGGAAGATCATCTCTATTCGAAAGTACAGCCATTTCTCAAAAAAAATGAGCCTTAACAAACCGACATTTGTTTTCTTTTTGCCTAAAGGCTTATCCAGCAGGAGCCAGATAGAAGAGGGGGATGAGAAGAGGGAGAGGCAGGTAGGTCTGAGCCTGACTCAGTGACACTAGTGGCATTCACAGAGTCCTCTGTGTCCAACCTCAACTGCATCCTGGTCACACGTTTTAACCCTAGTGGCCCCTGTGGCTGACCCCACACTGTTCTGGGTCCCCTGCCATGCCTTCTGGTTTATCTGCCCTTCGTTGCTTTCTTATAGGGACCACCCTACCCTCTGACTCCACCCCTGCATTCCAAAACCCCACCCACTGTTGGAGGCTCAGTCTCCTGGGAACCTGAGGTGGCCTGTGGCTTCCAGAATGCTGTTCTTTCTGTTTCATTGTTGTTGTTTGTTTGTTTGTTTTTAGGAGGTAGGAGAGTACCTTTCTTGGAGCATTTTTCAGTCTTTTTTTTTCTTGTTTCCTCTACAGAGATAGTCACTGAATATTCTCTGTCTCCCCATTTCGGACAGCAGTGGGTGTCGGTTAGTGCTGGGTTCATGCGGGGCTGGGGCAGGGCTAGGGAGACTGGCTGGAGCTCCGGGGCGGTCTGCATTAGACAGGACAGAGCAGTACAGCACTCACGCTCCTGTGGAACGGAGTGCAAGCCATAAATCTGGAAACCCGATCCTGGACAGTCCTGATCCTGTTACTCTGCCCCCGAAATGCCAAAGCAGAATGTAAACACACCTTGAAGGGACGTCTGAGCTGAGCCTGACCCACAGAAGCGGGATGTCGCTGAGTGGGCTGCACCCACTCCTGCTCCTGGCTGGCCATCTGGGTGAAGTGTGGCCGGAGGTCGCGTGAAGGGCGTGCATTCACCACCTACCATATTTGGGGTGCACTTACCTCTTTGGAATGTGCATCCTTCTTCACTTTTATCACTACTTTGAATTGGGATTTGTGTGGAGGGAGAGAAAGAGATCTTTTCTTTACAGTCTACCTACACACATCTTTCCCAATAAGGCCGTGTTTATGTGAGTCTAAATTTAACATCCCCATAAAAGAGAGAAGAATATGAAGCACCAGTTTGTTTGCACAACCCCAAACGGCTGGTTCGGTCCGTCTCACTGCGTCAGTCTGATTTGGGGTGGGTACATTGATTGTGTCTGTTATTTCTAACTGTTCTCCCACTGTGAGGCCGGCTGTACTTCAGGGTACAAGTGAGCACGTTGGAGGCAGGACCTCTGTTCCCAGCCACCGATGCCCTTCTTCCCCCAAGTGGGGAAACAGGAGCTCTGACTCAGTCCTGCAGTCTGGGAAATCACGCAGTACTTCCGCATCTCACTGCGCTAGGGTATAAGCTCTTTCACACGGAGTGAACATTTATTTTCATTACAGAGGTTTCATTCATGCAGATCTTTCTAAAACAGAATGCATATTTTCCTGTCTACTCGAGGAGATCATAATACACTTAAATGAACATTGTGTTGGATCTTTAAGTTCATCATTATAAACCACAGGGACAGCAGCAGCTGCTATACACCGTGAAGACTATGGAGAGCCACCGACCCCACCCTAGTGGCCCTAGGTGACCATGGTTTTATTCATTGTGTCAGCTCATCTTGCTTTTCTATCTCCTCTTTTATTGTCCCTCCTTGCTGTTCCTATTGTGCTTTTAGCCAACAAATGCTCTCCTACATTACCTCTCTTTTTCTACATCTAAATGGCGAGGTCAGATGATATCACATGTTAATACAATACTGATACTATGAGTCCATAAACACAGAGTAAGAGAGACTCTACTATGCCATATACATATATATATATATATATATATATATATATATATATATATATACACACACACACACACACTCAGACACGCCACAGACAGGTGCAGTGCCTGCCAGAGTCATTGGATTAGAAGTTTTTACATTGTAGTTGCCTGGATCCATGGATTGGTAAAGTATTAATAATGGTATTAGTCCACTGTAGAATGTAACTAATTTCTATAGTTTAGTTTGGCTTTTTCAAATTTAAGTTTTGTTTTGCTTTTGTCAATTCTCGTCTCTCATGAGAAAACTTTTTCACGGGGAGTGGAGACCTGAACTTTGTGTTCACAGATGAAGCGTGATTACCGGAAAAAAACCAGAGCCCGTACCTAATAGATACGGTCCACCGGCAGGGACCAGCCATCACGGAGCTAGAGGAGGGAACCAAGAGCCACCTGGCAATGGAACTCTGTATCTCGTTGCTGCCCACGGAATTAGATCACTCTAAAATATGCTTTAATTTTTCATACAGCTTAGTGTTTTCACCTAAATCCTTATTTTTCAGTTAAATTTTTATGACCACTTATATTGAGGTCAATTGTATGAATGCTTAGTATTTCTTGTATCATAAGTCACAGGTGCATTGAAATGCACTAGTCCACGAGGGTCTAGCTGAATCTTTCTACTTGCTAAGACTGTGCTAGGCACTGTCCTTGTCCTCAAAGAGCTTCCAGGCCCATTGATGAGATAAGACCAGTGAGTACAAAGGGGGGGAAGTGAGAGCTACACACAGAACCTGCAGCTTAGAGTGTAATTGTAGGTACAGGGTATACATGCTAGAGGGGTGCAGAGAGGCAGAGAAACGCTGCATTCTAGAGGTGTCAGGGAAGGGTTCTCAGGGGTATTTTAACCTAGAGGGACTGGGAAAATGGGTGTGGCTTGGTCATTCTGCCTTCCGCGTGGAGAAGATAGAACCCATGACCCCAAGGAGGGCACAGGACACTGTGGCTGTGAGACCCGCTGGGGCGGGGAGTGGCTCAGCGCTCAATGCAGGGACCTGAGTAGGAGGGTGGGAAAGAGCCACGGAAGGCGCATGGCCGAAGAGGAGAATCCGGAACCGGCATTTTAATGCTTTAACTACCTCCACCGAGCCTGGACAAAATGTGGCCACGTCTCTTTAAACAATGGAACTTCTTCCCCTTTCCAGCCAGAACACTTGCACAAGTCAAGTTCTGCATACTTGGAGCTCAGAAGCTTCAAATCACGGGGGCGGCAGTGGGGGTGGGGGGTGGGGAGCCCGGAACCCCCCGAGGAAGCCTGCACCCTGGGCGGGTGGTGGTAAGAGAAGACTCTTCCAAGCGCTCTCAGCTTCTGGGGGAAAGCGCCACAGAAACCCCACTTCTGGGGAGGAGAGTTCCAGTTCCTTCTGAGCCAGTTCTGGGTTCCATGACAGTTTGCGTTTGCCTGAAGTTCTTTGGGGGAACGGTACAATCCTCAGGGACATAAAACTCTGTCCTCAAGAGAAAGAAGGCTCGTTTGGGGGCTTTTCTTCCGTGGTATCTTTGCCAGGAGCCAGGCAAAGAGAACGGCTGAACCCTGGGGAGAAGGCAGAGCTTGGGCGAAGGTGCCAGAGGGCCCTCACCGGAGAAGGTGAGGTGGGGTGGGAAGGGGAGGGCCAGGGGGCCCACCAGGAAATTCTGGCTTCTCTCTTGGCTCACGGAACTCTGTTCAGCTGGAGCGGCCTCCTCGCTCCCTGGACAGGGCTGCAGCGGTGACCGACTGTCTCTGGCCAGAGCTGCTCACCCAGGGAGGCAGCGCCCACTCCCCCCGGGACTCCCGGAGCCGGGCCAGGAAGGGCAGACACCACGTCTGAGCCTGGAACTAGACGGTCTCCCACCTCGGCAGCGTGCAAGGTTTAGTCTCGGCTCTCTCGCGTCCTCTGGCTCCCCGAGCCCCCTTCCCAGGACCTGCCCCGCCCTCCCCCTGCGCACAGGTCTCCCTCTGTGCTGTAACACACCAGCCCCTTTCCTGGCGATCGGCTCCGGCCAGCGTCTGTCCAGGCTCCAGAGGAGGCTCTTTCATCGCATAGCTGGGTGGGGGAGGGGTTGGGAGGCTGTCGTTCTGAACTTCCAGGTGGGAGCCGGGGGGCCAGGTACCCCGGAAAGGGCCCCCTAAACCTGGCCTTGCTCGCCAGTCTCCAAGATTTAGAGCTCCAGGTACCTTCGTGGTCTCCTCTTGCGTCTTACCACCCCCCACCCTTTGCCCCCCAAGGTCCCAACGCAGTGCTCCCCCTCCCCCGCTGCTCCTTTCTACTACTTTCCCTCCTCCTTCCTAAGTCTTTTCCTTCCCGGTCTAGGGCTCGCGGCCTGTGCCTCTGCAAACACCCCCCGCCCCTCCAATCCGGGCAGAACTCCGAGGGGAGGGGCCGGAGGCCCCCCTCTCCGACTGTGGTCAGAGGGGGCAGCGCCACAGTCCCCGGTAGCGGGGGAAGGACAGGGGGCAACTCTGCGCCCCGCCCGATCAGGCCACTCGGCTCACTAGGGGTGGGGGGCGGGAAGCCTGGCTAGCAGAGAGGGGGGTTCGGCCCATGCAGGTGCGGGCTCTGGCTGGGCCTGGGCGGGCTCCGGGGGCGGGGTCTCAGGTTACAGCTCCACGGGGGGCCGGGGGCGGCCCGCGGTTTGGGCCAGTTTACCAGCCTCGAGTGGGGCCGGGCGCATATAACGGGCGCCGCGGCGGGGAGAAGACGCAGAGCGCTGCTGGGCTGCCGGGTCTCCTGCCTCCTCCTCCTGCTCCAAGGGCCTCCTGTATGAGGGCGCGGTAGAGACCCGGACCCACGCCGTGCTTCTGCCGCCTCGCTGCGCTCCTCTCGGGCCCGGCTCTGCCAGGCCCCGCGGTGAGCCATGATCCGCCTCAGGGCTCCCCAGATGCTGGTGCTGCTGACGCTGCTCGCCGCCGCTCTCCTTCGGTGTCATGGGCAGGATGTCCGTAAGTCGCCCACAGCCCCTGCCTGCCACCCTTCCGTGCCGTCCCTCCGCATCCTCTTACCCGGCTCTCAGCTGCTCTGGAGCCCGCGGGTTCAGGTTACAGCGGCTTCTGGGGTCATAGGGCACCGAGACTTGGGCGCAAGGATAAGCAGGAGCTCACCGAGCGGATTTCTGCAGGGCAGGGGCTCTGTCCGAAAGTCCTCCGAGTGGGTCACGGTTGGAGGCATTTGCAGGTCCCTTCAGTGAGTAGAAATATTCAACCTGCAAAGTTTCGGATCGGAGAGGTTCGCGCACAGATTTAAGCGCACTCCTTATCACCAGCTTTGATAATTAGGCGCACACGATGCGCGTACATCTCGCCTCGCGGAAGCATTCTGAATTCAGCCGAACAGGTCGTGGCCCATCGTTCTTAGAAGTAGGAGAGAAAGAGAACTGGAGAAGGGGCAAGCACGCGCCAAGGGGTGGACTTCGCAGTCGTGTCCAGCGGTTGGTTGCTGCGGGGGGAGGGGGGTCAAAGAGGAGGTAGACAAAGGAGATGCTCTGGCACTGGTGGGCTGAAATCCGAGTCCACAAAGAAAGGCTTCGGAGAGGCGCTCTTTGAGACCTCAGCCTCTCCCGAGGTTCCCTCCCCCTCCCGGCTGGCCCTGGAGCAAGGTGCAGCCCTCGTCCGCATCTCGACTTTCCCCCTGAAACTTCCCGTAGGAGAGGCCATCTGAAAGGCGATAATGTTCCAACCAGACCGTGCTTTTCAAAAGCCCCGGAAAATAGCGCCCCCTCCCTGCGGTCTTCCCCCTAACCCTCCCGAGATACTACAATGAGTTATTTTTCTGTTTGTGAAACCCACTGAGCAAGGCTTCGGGCCGTGTGTGTGTGTGTCTGGTCAATTGCTACAACTATTTCAAACGAATATAGTTGGAGATGGCAGGTTTACAGTCTGGTCCAAAGGCGGTTCGGACCACCCCGTGCCATCGCCTCCTTCGGTGAAGTCCCGCTGTCTGGGATTATACTCAGGACAAACGAAGCCTGGAAAGTGTATTAGGTAGAGAGACTTTTTTTTTCCACGTGTTTGGGCACGTTTCCGACGGCTGGGATTCCAGCCCTGTCTTTGTATGTTACAGATTGTAAATCAATCGCAGGGCAAACTTTTTTTTGGGGGGGGAGGGTGGAATCAAAGTCTTCAGTCGACGAGGCTCTAAACGGTCTCATCTGCCGCCAGGCTGTCTCCGGAGACTGGAAGGCTGAGGGCCCAGGACGACTTTCCGGTCCTTAGAGTGGCTGACCCGGGCGGGGGCAAGATTGGAGCCCGCGGCACAGCTGCAGGGAGTCCGGGGCCGGAGATCCTGGCCAGGTTGCTGCGCGGTGCGCTAAGCTGGCGGTGCGGTCCGGGGCACCTGTTGTGTCTAATAGTGGCTCCGGCTCGGACTGACTGTATTTTTGTCCTAAATTTACATGGACACACCCACAAAGCTGTTTTCTTGACCGACCTCTGCTTTCGTGCACAATGGAGTTAGCTAGGTGACTGTAAAATAATTCCCAAATTCTCCACCTGGCATTGGAGGCGCTTACTTAAGGGGCAGAGCTCTCTCACCGCCGCCGCTTTCCCGGGAGAGAGTGAATTCCAGTTTCTTGGGCCCAGCTCTTCCAGCCGTGGCTCCGCCTCCCCAGGGGGAGTGCGTCCGAGCCGCTGATTTTGCGCCCTGGAACATCCCAGCTCCACCACCCCAGCCCCCGGGCCGGCTGACCTAAAATGTGACGTGGGGGAAAGGCGCAGTCTGCGTGGACTTCAGGAATGTCAGGAACCTGGAGTTTGGGCACGCCCCTCCTCCCCGTCTTTCCATGAGTTTGAGAAACTTATTGGCGGTGGCATCTTCGACCCACATCTGTATTTCCCAGCCCTGCTCTCTGAACGCGCCCCTCGGCTCGGGGAGAGACCTCAAGCCTCCTTTGTGAGGCTTGTTTGCGTTGGGCGATTGGCAGCGATGGCTTCCAGATGGGGCTGAAACGCTGCCCGTGTTTATTTAAACTGGTTTCTTGCGGAGACCTGTGAATCGGGCTCTGTGCGCTCGAGAAAAGCCCCATTCATGAGAGGCGAGGGCCGGTGGGTTCCCCCGGATTCCCCGACGCCCTCTCCCACAATGCCCCCCTGTGCCCGCCCGCCGCCACCTCCCGGGCTCCAGCCCTGCGCAGTTCGGCGGCGGAGCGAAACAGTTCCCCGAAAGAGGTAACTTTTTAATTGGCCTGCTACAAAGAATCACTTATACGGCGCTGCGGTAATGAGCGGAACCCGATCGGGCGCGCCGGGATGCTATCGGCAGCCGTTTGGAACGGCAATTATGGTGGTGCTGGGCTCCTGCGTCCACACCTAGGGGATCCAGTTACGGAGCTGGCTCCTTTCTGGGGCAGTCATTTAATCCCACTCTTCACCCTCCCGGTGTCTGTGGGCGAGCCCTGTCCAGAGCCGCCTCCGCAGTCACCCAGCAGCTCTCACACCCAGCGACGCCCGGCCCCGCCCCTGCGCCCCGCGCATCCCGGCCGCCCGGCCGGGAGAAATCCGATCTGCGTTAGGGTGCACCTCCCTCCCCCAGCATTTCCCTCTCTTTTCACCCTTGGGCCCTTGTGGGTGAGAGTGGGCTCTTCCTCAGTCCGGACCTGAGACCGCTAACCTCCCCTCCGTCCCCTGCCCCTTTGCGGGCTTTCCACAGTCCCAGCAATCTTCAGCGGTGGGCGTGTCACAGAGGCTTCTGTGTATCCCTTGGGATTCTCTCCCCTCCCTGTGATTGTCTTGCGTAAAGGCTGAGTGGATTTCTTCTAGTGGAAAAGAAAAAAAGGGAGAGAGAAAGGTTTATCTTTAGATTTTCAGAGTCTGCTTAAAGAGCCGGGGGCAGGCCCGTTTCTGTCTCCGCCCACCTGGTTTGTGGCTCTTTCCTATTATTCATCCCCTGCAGTTGCCATTGCTTTGGGGGTTTTGATGAGAAAAACAGCGCTGGGCGCTCCCTAGCACGTGGTGCGGGCTCTTCAGCCCTTGGCGCTCTCTGAGCGCTCCTGTCAGCACAGGTTTCGTTTGCAGGGTGGATTCCAGTCGGCAAGGCGCTTGTGGAAGGGACTAGTCCCTGCCATTCTTGGTCTGCGTTCTTGGTGGAGGCCAGGCCTGCACTGGCTCATCTGGGCCCAAGCCCGGGCCCAGCATTCAAAGCCCCCTGGCCTGCAGATGGGGGTATTGTCTCCAGACGGAGGCAGGGCCTCTCCAGGGAAGACTACAACTGGAGGTCAGCACTGGGGGCCCTTGTCCCTGCGTGCCAACAAGGCATCATATTAGCCTGCGCAGGTCCCAAGTGCATTGTTTGACTGGGCCTGTCCTCCTGTCCAAATTGGGCCTAATCCTAATACAGTTTAAAGAATGGGACGAGATCCTAATAATAAGAGCAACTTCTTTCAGCTGTCCCACCCATATCCAGGCTTGGAACCCGGCTGTTTATAGATTCTAATTTTTGTGGGTAGAATTTTCTACATGCTTTCTGAATCTTAGCTATCCATGGTATTTAGCACATCCCGTAATTCCTAGAGGACGGCAGAAACAAGGCCTCTGTTCCTGTGCTTGGGTGGGGCAGGGCCTGGGGGGTAGAGGGGGGGGTTGGGAGGTGAGGTGGGGGGGGTCTCCCTTTTCTCCTTTCCTCTGTCTTTACAGTCCCTGAGTTCCCACTCAGAGTCTTATCACCTCCTGCTGCCACTCGGCCTGCCCCTGCCCCTCACATCATCAGGTCTCCCTCATGCCAGATACACGAAGAGAATACTGTACAGTTAGTACAGTGCCCCTCCCCCTGTCCCCGCCTTCATTGCTGGGTCAGGATTTTCCCTGGGGACTAGACAGCATAGTGCAAGGTGCCCAGTAGTATTTTTTGAATACATGGAAGAATGAGTGATGTCTTAGAAAAGTAAGCTTCAAGTTCTTTATGTTTGGGTGGCCCGAGTCCACATTCTTCAGCATTGGAATGATGTCAAGTTGACTGCAACCTCTCTCTTTTTCTCTTCTGACTCCCACCCCCTCCTGCCCTTCGCCCTCTGCTTCTCCTGCTCCACCCTTGGTGCAGAGAAGGCTGGCAGCTGCGTGCAGGACGGGCAGAGGTATAATGATAAGGATGTGTGGAAGCCCGAGCCCTGCCGGATCTGTGTCTGTGACACTGGGACCGTCCTCTGCGACGACATAATCTGTGAAGACATGAAAGACTGCCTCAGCCCCGAGACCCCCTTCGGAGAGTGCTGCCCCATCTGCTCAACTGACCTCGCCACTGCCAGTGGTTGTAATTTATTTATTTCCTGTTCCACATAAATAAATTACTTGCAGGTGCAGCAAATGCCCTCCCATGGATGCTGGTCATCTCTGCAGAGCCGAGGCGCTGGCTATCCATGGGACCCCAGCAGCTGAGGCTGAAAGGAAAGGCCACTTCTCACTTGCAGGTTGAAACTGAGTGAGCCTGAAACACTAGAGAGGGGCCCTTCCTCACCTAACACCTCTGAGGTACATGCTTCCCTGACACAGGGAAGGACAGCTGTGCCTCCCCAAGGTGCCCTCTCTGAAACCATCCCTGCAAATGACTGGAGCCACAGTGGAGATGGAATACTCCATCTGGCCAGACCACGGATAGTCCCTCCTCTCTGACCCACGCCTTGTCTTTTCCGTAGAAGACCTCCAAAGGCAGTGGTCTCAGTGAGGAGGAACCTGTGCTGGCCAGTGGGACGCAGAGGACAGGCTCCCTCTTTGAGATGGGGAACACTGATGGCAGTTTCCTTTTGTCTCTCCCTGTCTTGGAATTGACTGCCCGTTAAGAACCACATTAACTTGGGAGAAGGAGCTGGGCTCCCCGAGTCCTGGCGGTGAAGGGTGGAGACGGGGCTGGGGCAGAGTCTGTGGCTGCACTCCGGTGGGCAGTTATTAACGCCCAGCGAGATCACTACTTGCGGATGACGTGCGTGCCGGTGGCCTCCCCCGCACTCAAACCCTTGCCCTGTCTCCCTGCAGGGTGAGTGGGGACCCATGTCGAGGGCCGTCTGGGTGGCCGCACTGCTCCTTCCTGTTCAAGTAGGGAAGAAGTTGAAAGGGGGGTGAGAGGTTGCCTTTCCTGGACACTTCATCACCACTGGGCGGCTGCTTGGGGAAGCTGCTTTCAGGGTCCAGATCCCCAGATCATTTCTGGGGGGCCTCTGCCTGCAGTGTTGGTGGCTTTCACTGTTGCTGCTACAAAGGGCAAGGGTTACTGGTTTGGGGCGGTGCTGGCTGCAATGCCCTTTATAACTCCTATGCTTTGCTTTTTTTTTTCCTTCTGTGCTTGCTTCAAGAAGACCCAGCTTGAATGTAAGACCTTTTTAACTACCTAACTCTTTTTCTGGGAGGGGTTGGGCTGCAGGAAGACCTTCCTACCCTGTGGGGGAAAGAAGAGGCTAAACCTTCGGCCAGCTTTTGGTGCTTTCTTGGTGGCCGATTGGACCTTGAGCTCTTTGTTTTCTCTTTCTGCTGGCTCTGCTCCATTCCTTTGCATGCTGGCTGCCTTTTGAATGACAAAGTCTGGGTCACCTCTGTTCCTCATGGGATCTCAGCAACCCCAGGACCCCAGGGACCCTAACACCCCAACAGAGGGCTCAGTGGAGTAACAACAGGAAGCTGCCTCTTGCCTTGGTCGTGTCCTTTTCTTGGTTTGATGCCGTTGAGTGTTGGAGTGTGGAGAACTGTACTTCCCCAGCTCACAAATCTTACATTCCTTCTCCATTTTTTCTGCTTGCAGGGCAACCAGGACCAAAGGTGAGGGATTTTTTTTTCTTTTACTTTTGCCTTTGTAGTTCCTCCTTCAGGAGCAGTGCTATGCGCGTGCAGCCTGTCATTGTTTAGATGCCAGCAGAGGCCTGTTTCAGGGGGCACCTTGATGCAGGGGCTGCTGGGCAGGATTTTGTGTTTCGGGCTTGGTGGGCTTGCTGTCCTCCATCCTGAGACTGTGTCATGTTTCAGGGACAGAAAGGAGAACCTGGAGACATCAAGGATGTAAGTAAACATCATTCTCACGCCATGCTGCTTCTGTCGCTAACGGGGTCATTTCCCTGCGGCCCCCTCTAACGTGCCGTTCTGTGGGTCTCTCTCTCAGATTGTAGGACCCAAAGGACCCCCTGGGCCTCAGGTAAGAAAGGGAGAAAGCCTTTCCTCTACCCCTTCCTTGACTTACTGATGGGCAGGCCCCTGGCCTTGCTGTCATCTCAACATTTCCTCACCTTCAGGGACCTGCAGGTGAACAAGGACCCAGAGGTGACCGTGGTGACAAAGGTGAAAAAGTGAGTAGAGAAATAACGCCACCCAGCCCTCTGAGCCCCCGCTTGCCTGACCACCGCCGCACGGGCCATCAGGGGCAGGCGGTTCTTGCATTAACACTGCTTCACATTGGCGCCGTGTTCTCTTTCTTCCAAGGGTGCCCCTGGACCTCGTGGCAGAGATGGAGAGCCCGGGACCCCTGGAAACCCTGGCCCCCCTGGCCCTCCTGGTCCCCCTGGCCCCCCTGGCCTTGGTGGAGTAAGTATCCTTATATCCCCTTTCTTCAGGACGTCCCTCCAGAAATGTGGCTTCTAAATTGCTACTCACACTCACCTGGCTGGCTCCCAGGGCTGCCAGCAGTGTGTACACAGCCTGTCCGTGGGCTTCTCCCCCAAGCCTATAATTTAGTGGAATCACATATTAGGCATGAGACTGTGGCACTGAAGGTTGACTTTTTTCAGTCACTGGGCTTCTGCAAAGAAAGTCTTCAGTTACCTGGCACCCTGGCGTCTGTACTGTGTGGTCAGTCCTTGGGAGTGGGTGTGGGGGTTGGGGGAGAGGATGACTGGGCACTTGTAGTTCCCTGGAAGAAGAGTGACCACTGTCCTTGGAAGACATTTATTCTTGGACCTTGCCAAGTACATTCCAAGCAACTATTCATTCTCATGAAAGAACCTCACTGAGTGAAGGTGTGTAGCTAGAGGCGTGTTTGGAGTCCAGCCAATCAACAAATTATATTATTGCCCCGTTTTTGCAGGTTTGCCATTTTGATGGCTGCTATGCTTTAAATGTTTAAATTTTAAGCTCACAGATGCCTACTACATCCCTTGCTAAAATATTTCAAGACTGTTGATTTTAGGCTTTTGCTGGGCATGAAAGTCTTTGCGGGGGGGTGGGGGGAGCCCCACCTTTAAAGGTGAAATGCAAGTAACTGAGACTCTTCCAAATATCACTCAGTCTTCCAGGGAAATTATTATGCCACTGTCATCTAATAACACATTTCCAAAACTATTTTTTCAGGAATCATTGGTAATTCTGATCAGTGCGAGGTTAATCTCCAACAATTAGAATTTATCTAAATAGAGTTTTTTTCTGTCTTGATAGAGCTTGCCTAGCCAAGCAGGAAAGACCTAGGGCTTGAGAAAGTGCCTAATGTTGTTGGGTTTATTTGCAGAACTTTGCTGCCCAGATGGCTGGGGGATTTGATGAGAAGGCTGGTGGTGCCCAGATGGGTGTGATGCAGGGACCAATGGTAAGACAAGACACCAGTTCTTTGCAGCCAAAATGGCAGGAGGGGGCCCTTCGAAGAGGCAGGGACTCTGACAACCTCACGTTACAGATAATTGCTGAGGGCAGCTCTTCTCCATCGGTTATGTAACCTTCCCATTTATTAGCCCAAAGCATTTGGTTTTTAATGGCCATGGATGCCAGTTTTAATGATGCGCTGGAGTGACTAAGAAGAATGAGGATGGAGAGGTGCATATAGGCCGATCTGTTAGAAGGCCAGTTGCTATTGCTTTTGGAATGAGAACTGAGGAATGCAGACAGCAGCCACTGCTCTCCAGTGTCCACAAGACTTCCAGCAGGAAATCTCAGCCCTGCAGCTCCGACTTGGCACAGGCTAAATGAAACTCAGGCTTTAGTAAACATGGCTGCTGTCCAGGAGAAAGCAAGGCCAGCTTCTCTGTCCAAATGGTGCCTATAAATATAAATAGATTTTTGCGTGGGGAGTGGGAAATGAGAGGGAGCAGCCACTGCAGGCCCCTTGCCCACAGAGTGGCTCCTTGTCCTTTGTCTGGGCTGCTGCTGGGGGGAGGTAGCTCACTGGAGGCCCCTGATGGCTTAAGCATACCCAGTAAACTTCCTCATCTCCCGTCCCAACACAGGGCCCCATGGGACCGCGAGGACCTCCAGGCCCTGCTGGTGCTCCTGTAAGTACCAGGTCTTTTCTTCTTGGCGACAGTGCAGCTGCTTTCAAGCTGTCTGTCCGTTTGTGGGGGTCAACCTTGTGTTCTCACTTTGTAGGGCCCTCAAGGATTTCAAGGCAACCCTGGTGAACCGGGGGAACCTGGCGTGTCTGTGAGTACCAGCGCGGGCCCTGCCCCTCCTGGGGAGCCTCCAGGGCGTACCACCCAGACCCCAGTCCTGTCACCGCCACCCGCACAAACTGCCCTGGGCTTCCCACGGCGGAGGGCCCAGACGAAATCCAGATGCCAGTTCTTAGCCTTGGAGGAGCTCTGACAGAGAACCATGTGTGCCAGGGACCACCAGGAACTCTGCCAGAACTGTCCCCTTTCTGGCCCTTCCCTGGCCTGTGCTGTCTGCTGCTGCCCACTCTGCTCTGCTCTGGACCTTGACTCTCAGCACAAATTGTTTTTTTCCACCTTTCTTCCTTAGAGGGAAACTAGCTTCCAAAAAACACCCCAAAACAAGACTAGAGTCTCAAAGCTTTGTCCACTGATTTGGAGTCTTCCCCCTTCAACCAGCTCTTAAACTGTTTTACTTTGCAGGGTCCCATGGGTCCCCGTGGTCCTCCAGGCCCCCCTGGAAAACCTGGTGACGATGTGAGTATGCACAAGTAGTCACAGGAGCTGCGGCCTCTGTGACAGGGCCTGAGGGGAGTTGTGCTGGGGCGCTGATTGGCTCTCCCCCGGGGGGAGGCGTCCGAAAGGGCGAGACCGGTCAGTCTGAGACGTGGACCCTCTGTGCTGTCCACTTTCCCCCGTGCCCTGGGGACTGTGGTGGACTCATTGGGAAGGGAAACAATTAAAATACTATTAGCTCCAAGAAGGGAAATTGAGAAATGAGAGAAGGGAGAGGAAGAACACCAGGGGAAAAGATACAGAGAAGAAAAAACAAAGAAAGAAACATTCAACAATCCAACATTATCTTAATTGTAAATGAGTTAGGAAAAGCTCAGCCTGAGTCCGGGCGTCTGCAAAGGATGCAAACGAAGCGAAGGGACAAGAGATGGCTCTCAGGCTCTCCTTAGGAAAGGCATTAGACAGTCCAAGTCTCCTGAGGTTAGGGAGTGCGCCCTGTCAGCAGAGCTCAGAAGAGCAGAGAGAGATCACCCACCAGGGGAAGTGGGGGCTGGCGGGGACGGAGGAGCTCACCCACCCAACATGTAGCTGTTCCAAAGAATACTTTGTGACCTGGGAAAGGCATTTAGGGAAGTCTGGAATGCGAAGGAGGTGAGGGAGATGAGCCCGCAGGTGGGCAAAGGCATGGAGGACGGACTGAGGGAAGAGCTGTGGTGTCTCCCTAGAAAGCTGAGGCCATCTCTCTCCCCGCAGGGCGAAGCTGGAAAGCCTGGAAAACCTGGTGAAAGAGGCCCTCCTGGCCCTCAGGTAAAGCCCCACCTTTCCCAGCCTCAAACCTCCCTTTTGGCTCCTCCAGTTCAGTTAGCTCACTTCTAAAACAAAATCCCAACAGACCCCACATGTGTCATGCTGGCATCTGATGGTCACGTTTACAATCCTAACACAGGCCCACGGGGTGGGGGACGGGGTGGGCAGTTGTGCATCAAGTGGGGTGAGGCAGGGTGGGGGGATTCTGGGATGTACTAAAAGAACCGTCCAAGTGCTGGGCTTCTCCGCTGCTCCCTGGCGGTCAGGGAGCTGGCTCCCAAGGCTGTTAGCAGCTCAGGCAGCCTATGCTGGGCTCTTCTGCTCTGTGCCCTGACATCTCCTCTTTGGGTTTCAGGGTGCTCGTGGCTTCCCGGGAACCCCAGGCCTTCCTGGTGTCAAAGGTCACAGAGTAAGTATGTCGGGTGAGGGTGTTAGAAGGAAGGGATGGTCCCGGGGGAGAGAAAAGCGTTTGGAGACACGTGCATTTCTTCCTCTCTGGGCTCCTCAGAAGCGTGACTGATGTTTCTTCTCTTGCCCTCTAGGGTTACCCGGGCCTGGATGGTGCTAAGGGCGAAGCTGGTGCTCCGGGTGTGAAGGTAAGGACCAGGATGCACTCTGGGACAGGGGACAGAGGGAGATGATGGGAGTCTTTTTTCCCCAGTCAAGGGGTTGCTGTTGAGCTTGGTGGAGTCAGGATGTCTGAACAGCTCTGGCTGGAAACCGCCAGTCCTGTATCCTGATGGATGAAGAGAGCTCGGGGACTTGTCCCTCACAGGACTTGATGCTCGGGGGTGTCAGGACTGGCTTAAAGGACCAGAGCTCTCAGTTCTTCTATGGGAGAGTTCTGGGGCTGGCAGTCACTAACCATGCGCATCTTCTTTCCCAGGGAGAGAGCGGTTCCCCTGGTGAGAATGGTTCTCCCGGCCCGATGGTGAGTGTGAGCACCCCCCGCAGGCCCCCAGACAGCCTCTGCACACCTGCTGCGGCCCGGGAGGCGGCTCCTCCACGAACGCCAGTGCTTCCCTTGTGCAAAGCAGCTGTTCAATGTTGTAGACTGATCTCTGTTAGGAGCACAAGGCAAAATGTATTAATCAGATGATCTGGTCATCTGATTTCACCCACATTTCACCCACATTTCCTTGAAATAGCCCTAAGATGCGTTACGTGGGTTTGAAATTCAAAAAATTCTGTCTATTCTCAATACCTCGGGGAGCTCATCTATTGCAAGAGGCAAGATGTGCCTGTGACCAGGATGCCGACCAGTACGGGAGCATCTGTGTGCTCGTGCTGGGAAGCAAGGCTCGGTTTGCTCTGAGGCTGGCAAGCTTCCTCCCCTTGGAGTCCGGCAGGGCCTGCAGGTGAAAGTGCTGGGGCGGAGCGTCGCTGAGACAACTCACGCGCGGCCGTCTTGGTGTGTGTTCCAGGGTCCCCGTGGTCTGCCTGGTGAGAGAGGACGGACCGGCCCTGCAGGCGCCGTGGTGAGTAACTGGCAAGGCCAACAGCCACCGTTTGCCCACCACTCTTTCTAGTGTCCAAGGCACTTTCACATAGAGTTACTTCACTTGGCTCACAAAACAGCCCTGTGAGGGGCGGGGCAGAGAGCACAGCCATCCCACAGGGTTTGCTAAATTCCCAGGCTGGGTCTGCCCGGTCGGAGGAGGGATGGGCTGGGGGCGGGTGGGTGGTGAGGGCAGGGCCCTCTCTGACCAGTCTGGATATTAGGTAGTCCCCTCAACAGCGCGTACCCACTCCCTAGTCAGTCCAGGTTGAATTTACGCACAGACTAACGTTGGCTACAATAGGGTGGTACTTTTTGTTCTTTTGGTTGAGTCAGACCATGCCCTGGAAAATACAACAGCCTAGTGTCAGCTGGCCGGGCCTTGGTGCCGGTGCTGCTGCTGCTGTTGTGACCTCACGGTACCAGCGGCCACCACTTCATGGGCACTTTCTGGGAGGAATGCCTCCTGTGCCTTGTCTCATTTAACCCTCCCTCAGATTCTTTTATTCTCCCCATTTTAGAGAAGGAGAAACTGAGGCACAGAAAGGTTAATGTCTTAAGTAAGACAAACAGTGCTTGGCAGCCTCGGCCTTTGGTGGCCTCTCGTTAACGTGGGGAATAAAAAGCAAGAGGATTTGCAACCGATGCAGGTGCAGGTGCTGGGCTCTGGCATTCTAGCAGCAGGGAGCCCTGGTAGGCGTTTGGTCGCCAGGCGGGCGGGCGATGTGACGAGAGCCGCGGAGAAGAAAGATTATACCGTCTGTTGATTTCAGGCCCCAGACACCCAAACACCAGGCCCCCTCCTCACGGGTCCTTGCCAGGCTGGCCAAAGCAAATCCGCTTCACTCAGTTGTGCTGCTTTCCAGATAATATATCTGTTTGGCAGAAATTGTTCTCAAAAGCAGATCAGTGAAGTAACAAGTAGCCTCGACCCCCATTTGTCACCCAGAGCTGCTGAAGTGCCTTGTCCCAGGGTCACTTTTTGTGAGGGGATTAGAGAGTGCTGAGCCTGCCAAGAAACACTTCTGTTTCTTCGGATTAGCAGGCCTGGCTTGCAGCTTTTTGGCCAGGCCTAGAGCCACAGTGGCTGCCCCCGTGTGGGACGGAGACGAGCTGCATCCCCTGCCCTGTTTTCCCTGCTTCCTGGACACAGTGGGCCCCATTTCCTGGTCCATGGTAGTCCCCACGGTAGTCAGGCTGGCAGGGTGTGCATGGGATTTGGCATAGAAGGTTGACAGTGCTACATAGTTCCAAGTGCAGGTCTGGTGTCAAGGCTGGGCCAGGGACTAGGCTGAGTTTGCCTCTGCCTGCTGTGTCACACGCCCCCTCCTCCCCTTGGGCCAGACTGCGCCCTCCCCCCAGGCTAGCTGCAGGGAGAGGCTCAGATGCCACCCCAGCTCTGGCCCCGTGGAGCAGCACCGCAGCACCCCTTTGCTCGTGCCCAGCTGGGCCTCTCCCTGGGCCGAGCCCTGGAGGGAGGGCACCCCAGAGCTTCCCGAAGCAGCCAGGCCAGCCCAGAAGGGGCTCTGGCCAATGCTGAGGCTTTATGCTCCCCTTGGCATTCTTTTGCTAAGTCTTCTCTTGCTTCCCTATTTAACGCCAATCTGGAGAGTCTCAGTTGGGAGAAATGGACCATAGCCAGGAGGAAGATTTGAGTCTTATTTAAAGCATGAGCCCCCCTAAAGTATCCTTCCTCAGCTTCCCTGGAGAGGCAGAGGCAGGCAGATGGGGAAGGATGCCTTCTGGCGTCCTCCAGCCCCCTGCAGAGCACCAGGTGCCAGATGCAGCTCAGCCTAGCCTCCTGGTTCCTGGGGTTTTGGGACATGTTCCCGTTCCTGGGGTTCCGGGACATGCTCCCGCTCCTGGGGCCCTTGAGAGAGAAACTGAGGGGTGTCACCATACACCTGGGGAGAAAACCTCAAAGTGCAAGTCCTCTAGAGAAAGAGCTGACAGCTTTGCCTTTCTGTGTAGGGGAGTCTCAGGGGCACGAGCTCGGATGTGGTCCTTGGGCTGTGCCGGGAGCCCCATCCCCATCCCCATCCTGGAACCCCTTCCTGGGCTGGTGGCAGACATCCAGAGAGCATCTGTGTTTTCCTCAGGAACAGGTTGTCAGGGAGGGCCAGCGTGCAGAGGCAGCCTGGAGTCTACCAAGGGGAGGCCTTGACCAAGCCCTGGAAGTCTTCCTGCTGTGAGCAGGCAGGACCTAGTCAAGGTTGCTCCTTGGCTATTTGATTTTCCTTTGGCCCAATTCTCTGAGTCTTTAAATGATAACTTGGCTTTGAAGTTGGAGATATTTGAGATCTACACTGAAGTTGAAGGAACGATGGAAAGCTGGGGAACTGCCCAAGCTTTATTTAAGCTGAGAATGAGCTCTCTGAAGGCCCATGCCTGAGTTCCCATGCAGGCAGCCAGCATAGAGGGCCACTGGGGTCGCTCCCTCCCTTAGGGCTGTCCCCCAGCTCCCACCCCACCTCGTGCTCAGCCCAGCACCACCCGCAGTTCTGTGCCAGCCTGCTGTGGGCAGGGAGGGGCTGGACGCCTGGGCACTTCTCACAACATCCGCTTCCTTCTCCTTGCTCACAGGGTGCCCGGGGCAACGACGGCCAGCCCGGCCCCGCAGGGCCTCCGGTAAGTGTGTTTCATCCGCCTCAGGCTTGTGCTAGAGGCCCAGCCCCCAGCCCAGTGCGGTCCCAGTGCTCCGGCTCCCACTGCAAGGGAAGAGGAGTCGTCTTTCAGTTCGCTGGAGCTTGTCAATCACAAGCTTTAAAGTGACGGCTTGCTCTTCTTGGCCACCTTTTCTGCAGTGTTTTTGAGGGGGGGCAGGTAGAGAGGGAGCTGGAAGAAGCACCTGCTTCTCTCACGGTGTGTGTAGTCAGTCTTGCTTTGCCTTCTGAAACCAGGCCTGGGGACACGGGCAGTGGGGACAGTTTTCGTCCAGGGGCTGTAGCCACAATGGATGTGGAGCCAAATCAGTACAGAGGTGGGAAGGGCCCTGGCTGAGGTAGCTCATTGGACTGAGCACCGGCCTGCGGACCGAAAGGTCGCTGGTTCAATTTCCAGTCAGGGTACGTGCCTGGGTTTCAGGCCAGGTCCCCAGTTGGGGGCATGGGAGAGGCAACCTCACATTGATGTTTCTCTCCTTCTCTTTCTCCCTCCCTTCCCCTCTGTCTAAAAATAAATAAGTAAAATCTTAAAAAAAAAAAAAAAAACAGAAGTGGGAAGGAATGTGAGGTGTGTGGGTGGCTCACTCTGGGGTCTGCAGAGATTCTTCCCAGAATGGCACTCACCTCTGTACTCTCTTGCTTCCTCAGGGTCCCGTGGGTCCTGCTGGCGGTCCTGGCTTCCCTGGGGCTCCCGGTGCCAAGGTGAGTGCCCTGGCGGGCTAGTCAGGAACCCCTTTCCCCCATAACCTTTGCTGACTAGCCCTTGGATGATGCCCCGCAACTCCACCTGCTGCTGCTCTCCAAGCAGAAGAGCCAGGCATTTTGCAGAGTCACCACCTAGAAGGGAAAGGGAGATGGAAAGATAAAAAGCTAGGGGTATTCCAGTTACAGTTTCAGGGAAAGATGGGGAGACACCGGAGACCTAGAGGGGAGCAGAAGACCAGGGGTAGAAGGAAAGAAGGCAAAGCTCAGCTAGCTCTGGACCCAGAAGGAGTTGGGGGGAAGCGGGCAGGGGTGGGGGACAGGGGGACAGGGAGCGGTTCCATGCTTTCCTCTCCACTGCTTCATCTGGGGGCTTGGCTCTTCCAGGCCCTGTTAATTGAGTTCTTCCGACAATTAATAGAGGCCAGTGGCAGGCCAGCCAGTGCAGGGAATGGCCCTGTGGCCCAGGAGGGATTCCAATGCACAAGTCCCTGGGAATTCTCTCCTGTCACAGCCAGGAGATGAATAAGGAGCCTCCGTGTGGTCACTGGCATCAGGTTGCTTTTCCTCTCCTGGGGGTTTCCATGGCAACCAGACAGTGTCTGAGGCCCTGGGAGCTGGGTGAAGGAGACCCATTGTGAAGAGGGACAGCGGAAGGTGAGGGGGCCTGACTTTTAGAAAATAATAATTACAAAAGTGAGCAAGAATGTTCTGAGAAGAAACCCGAGGAGGCTCTGCCTACCCTCGGGTCAGCAGTCCACAGGGACTCTGCGGTCAGAGCGCCCAGGTCTCAGCCAGTTGCGACTTTCAGGAAAAAATGAAAGTAAAAACAGAGGCCCCTGGGAGAGGGGTGTGGGCTGCCAGAAGCCCAGGAGAATTCAACTAGTCAGAGCTGGAAAAAGTAGAGTGGGGCACCGGTCCTAGCTTGCATTTGCCCTGCTTTCCAGCTCCATTCTAATGGGCCTGGCCCAGAGCCTGGGGCAGCAGTGTTCACACGTGGGCCAGATCCCAGTGGAGTGGTGCCCTAAGCTGAGATAGCCGAGGGCCTGCATGTCCTCAAAAAATGAGAAAAACAGGTAGAGAAAGGGAGATAGAGGTGCCTGCCCATCTCAGCCACCCGCCCGTCGTCCCACCACAGCAGGAAGGCAGCACCCCCCACACAGACTTTCCCACGGGCGCTGTGAAACCGACACTCTGTGAGGCCCGTGACTGTGGTGTGTAGCTGCATTTGCTGTGGTGGCTCACAGTATCATGGGGAGATGGGGACAGAGAGGCAGGGGGAGGAAGTCGCCAGGTCAGTGAGCTTGGTCAGCTGGCCCCATGTGCTTCCGTGCAGGGAGGACGCACGTGTGTGGCTTGGCTTTTTGGTGCATGTGTACAGCTGGCCCTAAACTGTTGCTGGTCCTCAAGAGGTCTCTGTCCCCTCGTCTTCTCCTCATTCCATCCCTTCCTGTCTCTTCCAGGGTGAAGCTGGCCCCACTGGTGCTCGTGGTCCTGAAGGCGCTCAAGGTCCTCGTGGTGAACCTGGCACTCCCGGGTCCCCTGGGCCGGCTGGTGCCTCTGTAAGTGCAGCTTCCCTCTGGCTGCAGTCTGTGGCCCTGGCAGTCTTGGCCCTCTGCTTGGTGCTGAGGGAAGTGGAGCCCCAGTCATCAAACTTCCATTCTGACCCAGGGCCTGCTCCCCCGCCCCCATCTGTACAGGCTGTCTCCCTCTGCCCCCACCTCCCCCGACCCCCGCCTGTCCTGCAAGCATTCAGCAGGCTGGTGCCTGGGAAGGGCAGCTGCTGGCCCTGGCCCTGGACCTGTGGCCTGGGAGAATTGGGAGGGCTGGGGTTTATCCTTTGCAGCTTATTTTATAATGACCTCGTCACCTTTTCCAGGGTAACCCCGGAACAGATGGAATTCCTGGAGCCAAAGGATCTGCTGTGAGTGTTGTCTTTGGACTCGGCTCCTTCGGGTGGGGTTGGTCCTCCCTCATATCTACTTCTGATGCCCTTCTCTCCTGCTCACAATGACAGGGTGCTCCTGGCATCGCGGGTGCTCCCGGCTTCCCTGGGCCACGTGGTCCTCCCGGCCCTCAAGGTGCAACTGGCCCTTTGGGCCCGAAAGGACAGACGGTAAGAGCCCGGAGTGAACCCCAAGTTCCACTGACATCCTGGAGTCAGACCCTTCCCTCCCTCCTTCCTGTGCTCACACTTGTGTCCTTTGGTGGGCACCTTTAGGGTTCCTGGAGATGGGGGCAGGGTGTGCTGAGAGAACCTAGTGTGAGAACTGCCTGTCTCTTTTGTCAAGGGTGAGCCTGGTATTGCTGGCTTCAAAGGTGAACAAGGCCCCAAGGGAGAACCTGTGAGTATCTGCCTGTCAGCCCTTGTCTTTCCATACTGCCCAGGGCCATACCCCCACCCCCCACCCACTGCCCCACTGCTCACTGCCTCTGTAGCCTCAGCCCCTCATCTGGGACCTCCCAGGTTGTGCCCAGAGAAAGGGATGGAACAGGCTTGAGAAGATGTTGTAGCTTCGGCTCTCATCTTTGGCTTGACCAGTCTGAACCATTTTAACTTTACACCCTCTCTCTCTCCCCTGGGCCCCTTCTGCTCTTCCATGGCACACCCTTTACAGGCCCCCTTCTGCAAGCCCCCCGGCCCTGAGACAGTCGCCAAGGCCACTTCCTCCACATGCCGGTCAGTGCTTGCATAGGGCCCGGTGAAGGCTCATCTGTCTTTCTTTGTCTTGGTTCTCAGGGCCCTGCAGGCCCCCAAGGAGCCCCTGGTCCTGCTGGTGAAGAAGGCAAAAGAGGTGCCCGTGGAGAGCCCGGTGGTGCTGGGCCCATCGGTCCCCCTGGAGAAAGAGTAAGTGGTCTAGGAGTCCCTGCTGTCACTGGTTGTGACTTCCAGATGGAAATCAAGTCTCGGTAGCTCTGTTCTTGCCAAGTGACATGGCTTTCTGGGTATCAGGCTCTTCTTTTCTCCACCCAGCACTGTGGGAGAGGGCTCCCTTCTTGTTTGAGCCCTACCCCACATGGCATAGTTTGGGCTCCTTCCCAGACAGGTGGAGACAGGCTCAAGAAGTTAATCTTCTAGAATCTTGCAAGCTGTAGCTGTTGCTCCATAGAAACCGTGGCTGATGGGATGGACCCCCTGGAGCCTGGCTGGGATCTCTGCAGCCACAGTTGATTAGGGGCTGTTCCAACCCACTGCTTTTCCTCCCCACTTTTTCCTAGGGTGCTCCTGGCAACCGCGGTTTCCCTGGTCAAGATGGTCTGGCAGGTCCCAAGGTGAGTCGGGGAAGAGGGGCTGGGGTCTCTTCCTGTATCCTTAGTCCAATGGCCTCCCGCTGACTGCCTGCCTCCTCTTGTACAGGGAGCCCCTGGAGAGCGAGGGCCCAGTGGCCTTGCTGGCCCCAAGGGAGCCAACGGTGACCCTGGCCGACCTGGAGAGCCTGGCCTTCCTGGAGCCCGGGTAAGTACGGGTCTGCTTTTGCCCTTGGTTTCTGACTCTGAGCAGACCCCTATGCCCTTCCCCTTCCCCACCTTTCCCTTCAACCCCATGCTGCCAGGATTGGGAGGTTCTGGGACCTGCTCTGACACCCATCTTCCTCTCTCTCCTGAACAAAGGGTCTCACTGGCCGCCCCGGTGATGCTGGTCCTCAAGGCAAAATTGGTCCTTCCGTAAGTCTATCATTTGGTTTGTTGGGAGGGGCTGGAGCTATCCTTGGGGAAGCCAGGTGGGAAGAGAGACAGAAGATTGGGTGGAGACAGCCAGTGAATTTTGACAGCTGGGAGGGGGCCGATGGCCAGTTCTGGGGTCAGGTGTGGCCTATGTGGTGTCTGTGAGCTCTGAAAATGTCACCACTTTGTGCATTTGGGCCTTTCCTTGGGGGAAGACAGAGCCTGGTGTGCACTTTCAGAAGCAAAACTAAGCTAAATAGTACCTTGACACCGGTGGGGCCTGTGTGTGTGGCCCACGTGTGTGGGCTGTTGGATGCAGCCTGGGTCACTGTCACACGCTGTGTATGGCGGTGCCGTCCTGTGCCGGCCACATAGTAGGCACTTAGTAGGTGTTGGATGGACAGATGCAGTCAGAGTATCTGTTCTGAGTATGGTGTCCTCTCTTTCAGGGAGCCCCTGGTGAAGACGGTCGCCCTGGACCTCCAGGCCCTCAGGGGGCTCGCGGGCAGCCTGGTGTCATGGGTTTCCCTGGCCCCAAAGGTGCCAATGTAAGTGACAGCCGGCCCTTCCATTTCCTTCCACTTGGCACTACCTCCATCCCTGGGGAGAGGCTGGCTCCTGAATCGAGTTAACCAAAGGGCAGTGTGAGTGGGGTCCCTGGTGCCACGGGGAACTCATGCCTTCGTGTCCTGTAGGAAGTCGTGTGGTCTGGGGAAGCCCAGGCCTCCTTAGAGCCCCGAGACCCCTCAGCCGTGACATTGTCGCACGGGGCAGTGCTGGCAGTTTGTTCCTTGAGTGGGAGAGAAGGTGCTGGTCCTCGGTGTTAGCCTCTGCTGTGCGTCAGGCCCCGTGCCCCAGTGTCCCCAGCCTGCCCTACCCGCCACTCCCACCAAAGCCTTCCACCTCACGGCCCTGTACTCTCTCCTCCAGGGCGAGCCTGGGAAAGCTGGTGAAAAAGGACTGCCCGGTGCTCCTGGTCTGAGAGTGAGTTCCTGCCCCACTGCCGTGCCTCGGTGCTGGCTGGACAGCCACTGGGCACAGGCACCCCTGCAGCATGCTCCTGGGATCGCTGGTTAGCAGCGCGGCTTCCTGAGGCTGAGCCCATCTGCTCTGGGCCCTTTGGGAGCCCCCACAAGGGGACTCTGGTTGCTGTCAGTCAGCAGCCCAGGGAGACAGGGAAGACCCCTGTGTTGAGAAAACAGGGGCCAGGGAAGGGAGGGTAGGGAGAGGGTGCACATGGAGTTCAGGTGCGGCATAGTGGAGCTCTGGAAACCCTGGGCCACAGTGTGCCTGCCCAGTGCGGGGGTCTGCTGAACTGAAGAAAAGTGAGTCATGACATCATCCTTTCCTCTCCCCTCTAGGGCCTTCCTGGCAAAGATGGAGAGACAGGTGCTGCAGGCCCCCCTGGACCTGCTGTAAGTACCTGCCCAGCCTCTCTAGGTGGCCCTGTGGGCAGGGGCTTGGTGGGGTGGTGGCCGGGGTGTCTCAGGCCTGCTCGGTAATGGAACTGACAGATGTGGACCTGGGCTGGCCCAGGACACCAGACCCGCCCCCTCCACCCGAGCCAAGGCGAGGTCTCCCGCCCTGAGGAGGTGGTGTGGGCCCCGCCCCAGTGATGACTGGTGGGAGAACAGGTAGGCGTGCAGGCAAGCGCACCTTGCTTGGGCTGTGCAGGGTGGTGTCTGTCTCGCCCTCCTGTGGCTGCCCTAGGGCCCCTGGCTGAGGCTCTCAGGTGCCCTGGAACACTGGCTCAGTCCACCTTTGTTTCCTCTACAGGGACCTGCTGGCGAACGAGGCGAGCAGGGTGCTCCTGGGCCATCTGGGTTCCAGGTAGGCAGCTGAACCAGGCTTTTTCTGCAGTTCCCCTCGCCCCACGCTCAGCAGGCACCACGGGTGGAGGGCCCACCCCCCAAAGGGAGCCAGGGGCATGAGGTTTCCCTGCACCCCTCGTCTCCGCCTGTGCCAGGTCTCCTTGAAGGGTAGGGGCAGCAAACTCACCTCTTTGCTAATGCTTGTCACTGGCTTCTAGGGACTTCCTGGCCCTCCCGGTCCCCCAGGTGAAGGTGGAAAACCAGGCGACCAGGTGAGTATGGGCCTCTTTGGATCTGCAACCTGTTCAGATGGGGAGAGCTCTTCTGATGCCCAGACGACAAGGGCAGGAGAGCAGGAGGGGTTCCATGAGGCCCAAGGTGTCTGGGACTGAACCCCAGCTCTCCAAGAGGGTGGCTTGAGCTCGGGGAAGGGCCCTCAGCCAGGGCTCTAACGCAAACGCCTTCAGTCTTTCACGCATCCTTCTTGCTCTCCAGGGCGTTCCCGGTGAAGCTGGTGCCCCCGGCCTCGTGGGCCCCAGAGTGAGTGTCCTGGTGATCATTCCTGCCGGTGTCCCTGGGCCTGCCCTCGCCCTGCGCAGCTCTGCCAGTACCTCCAGCAGTACAGCCACCTTGGGTCCTGGGCTTCCCCTCTGCCCCCTCACTTCCCTGCTTCTCCCTGGGCCTCCACCCCATCTCTTTTGCCTAACTGCTCCTTGGTGTCTTTGCCACAGGGTGAACGAGGCTTCCCAGGTGAACGTGGCTCTCCTGGTGCCCAGGGCCTCCAGGGGCCCCGCGGTCTCCCTGGCACTCCTGGCACTGATGGTCCCAAAGTGAGTGAGGCCAGTCCTGCTGGCTGGGGTCCCCTGGGCTGGCCTGGGAGGCCTGCTGAGGGGGCAGCCGAAGGGGAAGAGGAAAGAATGAAGGACAAAGTAGAAAGGCGGTCTGGACAGAGGAAGAGAAGGAAAGGGGTGTTTGGGCCCTGGGGTCCCGGGGGAGGTGCTGCCCACCACAGACTTCCTCTTTTACCCTCCCCCTAGGGTGCATCTGGCCCAGCTGGCCCCCCTGGGGCTCAGGGCCCTCCAGGTCTGCAGGGCATGCCCGGTGAGAGGGGAGCAGCTGGTATTTCTGGGCCCAAGGGAGACAGGGTAAGTGCCAGGCTGACGTGCCCCCACACGCAGTCCCTCTCCCAGGTACCCATGGGTGGGGCCCCCACTACCTGTCTTGAGGAATTTGGAGACCCCCTCCAAAGTCTCTGCCTTTTAGGGACTTCCTTCCCCCACCCTTCCCTCCGTCTCACTCTGGTTACTCCTTGTCACTCACCCTAGATGGCAGCAGTTCCCTCTGGGTCTGAGCT
The DNA here is from genome assembly GCA_007922815.1 of Macrotus californicus. Classification (NCBI taxonomy): domain Eukaryota; kingdom Metazoa; phylum Chordata; class Mammalia; order Chiroptera; family Phyllostomidae; genus Macrotus; species Macrotus californicus. The sequence goes on from VMDR010001216.1 coordinate 80,402, forward strand.
CTGCCTGGAGCCCCATTCAGGGGCTTCTTGGCATGCCCCCCTGAGGTGGCCTGTTTTCTCTCTCCCACAGGGTGACGTCGGTGAGAAAGGCCCTGAGGGAGCCCCCGGGAAGGACGGTGGGCGAGTAAGTGAATGCTAGTTGCTGGCTTCTTGGGGACTGGGTGGGGACAGGTGCAGGGACCTGATAGGTTCCCAGCCCTGCACTTGGAGGGGCTGTGTATGTGTGCAGTCCCTGGTTCTATCTCAGCCATCTGGGCTGCACAACCACAGGGACTTCCCTGTCCCCACTGGGGGCCGCAGGGCGAGAGGGTGAGAGGGAGTTCCAGGGGCCATGGAGGGCATGCTGATGACCCTGGGTGTGGGGCCCCAGAGCCCCTGCTGGGCCCCAAGTCCCTGGCTGACTCTCCCTGCCTTCCTTACCTCTGCCTTTTCTCTCCCCAGGGTCTGACAGGTCCCATCGGCCCCCCCGGACCTGCTGGTGCCAATGGCGAGAAGGTGAGTCCCGGCTCCCTTCCCCCGTGGAGCCTCCTTCTCCTGTCTTGGCAAAGACTGTTATTTCCTCTCCTTGCTCATGAACTACCACTTTCCTGCCCACAAGGGCTGTAAGGAGTAAAGGATGGGGCCTTCTTAGAAGCAAAGTCATTGGCTGTGTCCTGCCAATGGAGTGGAGCGCACAAACTGGGGTCAAAAGTGCCTTCAGCCGAGGCCTGCAGCAGGTGTGCGTGTGGGAGGAAGCAATAAGGAGAAAGACTATGGGTCGGGGCACCTGGAGCCCCTGTCCATCATCTTGGCTTCCTGGGTGCACTTTGCTCTCAAAGGGCCCCACTTAGACTCCTACCCCCTCCCTTCTACCTTAGGGAGAAGTTGGCCCTCCCGGTCCTGCAGGAACAGCTGGTGCTCGCGGTGCCCCTGTGAGTATCTGCCCCCTGAGCCTGTCTCTGTCCCCAGGCCCCTGGGAGCGAGAGAGCCAGCTCTGCCTCTCCGCCTGGCCCTGCAGGCCCTGGTGCTGGTTCCCTCCCTGCCCTTCGGGTCAGGGGGTGGGAAGAGAGATGAGAAATAAAGGGAGAAGGTACCTCACCCCCACGATGTGATCAGGGTGGAGGGCCTTTGAGTCACTAGATCCTCTGACGAAGAGAGGCTTTCTGGCCTGGGTCCCTTCATTTAGGGCTGAGCTTTCTGAAGCTACTTCCGGATGCCCTCTCTTGGGGTTTGCAATGCAAGAGGCTGGGTTGGGCCCGAAGGGGCTCTGGGCTCGCAGGAGGGAACAGAGCAGGCAGGCACTGCGGCCTTACCCATCCGGCACCCCCTTCTCTCACAGGGCGAACGTGGAGAGACTGGGCCTCCGGGACCCGCTGGATTCGCAGGTCCTCCCGTGAGTACCCCTGTCAACCCTCCCTCTCACCCCCTCCACTCAGGCCAGCTCTGCATCCAGCACCCACCTGAGGGCACCTTGCAGCCTGTGGGAGGGACGGACAGAATTTAAAGGAGAGAGAAATGGTCTCTCTGCTCCTCTCCTTTCCGTGTTCCACACCTGATACAATAATCCTGCGGCCTGTCTTACAGGCCCAGGGTGGACGCACACGCACTCATACTCAGAGACTCGGGCCCTCCCTTTTGGAAGAAGCTCAAGTATTTGGCTTGCCCCCTCCCCACTCACTCGCTTCCTCCTTCTTGGGACAGGGTGCTGATGGCCAGCCAGGTGCCAAGGGTGAGCAAGGAGAGGCCGGCCAGAAAGGTGACGCTGGTGCCCCAGGTCCTCAGGGCCCCTCTGGAGCTCCTGGGCCTCAGGTGGGTAGTGCCGAGCTCCCCAGGAACTATTCCCACAGAGTGGGGACTGCTGGGCACTAGGTGAGGGAGAGGTGGACAGGCAGACAATGGCTGGGAGGCCTGGGGGTGCCCCACCTGAGTTCAGGGCCCTCTGCCCAGCAGACCGTGGAGCCCGCTGCTACCCTGGAGGGAGGAGTTTGTACTTAGGGATGAAGGCTAAATGGGCTTTTATTTTCCTTGGTGTGGGGCGCGAGGTGGGGTTTTGGGGGATGGGCAGAGTGCAGGTTGTGCATGGCCCCGAAAGAGCAGCCCTCTCCTGGGGTGTGGTGGGGCTGGGGAGACATGGCTGGCCCTGTGGGTGCCTGGTGGCCAGGGTGGCAAGCCCACCTGTGACAGCTTCTCCAGGTTGGGAGTTTAGTGCCAACAAAGCTGCATGTTTGAAAACCTAGCCCTCAGGGGTCCATTGTTGGGGCTTAGGTCTTTCCCTGGGTTACCAGGCCTCACTTTCTCTCTCCCTCCTCCTTTCCCAGGGTCCTACTGGTGTGACTGGTCCTAAGGGAGCCCGAGGTGCTCAAGGCCCCCCGGTGAGTGAGGCCCTGTTCCCACCCTGACCTAGGTTGGAGGGGAGGGGACTGTGGGGGCAGCAGCTTCTCTCGTGTCCCACCTGGACCTCACAAAGAAGGCTGGGCCTTAGGGGCTCCACTGTGGCATTCTGGGGTTCACCCACCTCCTCCTTCCTCAGTCCTGCTCTTGCCCCAGCCTGAGTCCATCCCCAGGGAGTGCGCTCCCCTCTGCTGGTGCACAGCAATCCTGGGAGACCCAGCCCCATGTGCTAAGTGCCACAGCTGAGTGTCCCCTACAGGGTCCTAAGGCAGAGGAGCTACAGCTTCCTGGTCCTGTGGCCACACCCCGCAGGCCCTTTTCCCTCTCTTGGTTCCCCTTACCCCTTTGCACTCCAGCTTCTAAGACCCCTACGGTAAATCCTTGGACTTCCTGAGGGACTGAGGGATTCCGGGGCTCTCCTCTTTCCACATAGGGAGCCACCGGCTTCCCCGGAGCTGCTGGCCGTGTCGGACCTCCAGGCTCCAACGTAAGTGCCACTCCTGGCTGGTTCCTTCCTCTGGGTACGTGAGGCATTGGCAGGGGCTGCAGAGTCTTGCTCGGTGCTCCTGACAGGGTCCCAGAGAGCCCAGGCTTACCCCTCTGTGTCCATTTCCTCTTCTGGGAGGAGTAGCTAATTGGCCATGGGGACCCACTCCCCTTGTAGACATCTGGGAGCAGGGGGTGACCTTCTTGTTGGCCATGGGCAACTTTCCCAGCTGGCTGGCTGGGGCTCGACCCCTCAGATTTCTGGCTGGTGGGCAGGCTGGGGCTGGCATAGATGCCAGTAATTGCCTTTGTTATGGACACATTTCTTGAGCATGCTCTGCACCTGGCCCTGTACACGTCATGCATCTTGCCTGTAGGGAGTTGCAGTGGAGGGTGGAGCTATCAGGAAAAGTCACCCAGCTCACCACCACCAACAGCAGAAAAACAGGGGGAACAGGTGCACGGGTGGAGGGGGCAGAGGAGCTAGGTTTGAGCTAGTACTGGAGGAAAGGCCAAGGTGGGGTGGGGGAACTGAGGCCGAAAGGAAGGAGGTAAGAGGAACTCCAAGTAGATCAGGAAAAGCAAACTGTGCAGGGGTGGGAGAAGCCAGGGCCGGCTGCCCAGAGCTCTCACTTGGGAGAGAAGATTGAAGAGAGATCCTGGGTGGAGGGGGTCAAGCTGCCCTTCCCCCAGAGGGAAATGCTGCCCCTGGGACCACGGTGGCTTTGGCAACCCAGACAGGCAAGGGTGAGTTGAGTTCTTACTTTTTGCATTCGCTTCTCCTAGGGTAACCCTGGACCCCCTGGTCCCCCTGGTCCTTCTGGAAAAGATGGTCCTAAAGGTGCTCGAGGAGACAGTGGCCCCCCTGGCCGAGCTGGTGACCCTGGCCTCCAAGGTCCTGCCGGACTCCCTGGCGAGAAGGGAGAGCCTGGAGATGATGGTCCCTCTGTAAGTCCCTGGGCAGACCTGGGCCCAGCCCAGGGCCAAGGGTGTGAGAGTCTTCTGAGCTCACAGAGTGTGGAGTTGGGGGAAACGGGGAGCAGGGGCTGTGGGGTGTGGGGTGGGGAGCAGAGGAGAGCTGTGTGCTCGGAGTGCTGCTTCCTGAAGAGCTGGCAGCCAGGCCGGTGTGGGTGGGTGGGTCACTTTGTGTCGGCTCTTAAGTTCTCATCTCCCACCTTTTCTCCTAGGGTCCCGACGGTCCTCCAGGTCCCCAAGGTCTGGCTGGTCAGAGGGGCATTGTTGGTCTCCCTGGGCAGCGTGGTGAGAGAGGATTCCCCGGCTTGCCCGGCCCATCGGTGAGTGAGGCGCGCCCTTCCTTTGGATGAGCTGGGCCTAGGCCAGGAGCTCTTCGCTCAGTGCTCCTGGTGCGGTGGCCTGGTTTCCGCAGAAGTGATGCCACCCCAAGGCTTCTACCCATACAGCACCCTCAGAACTGTCCCTTGTTCAGCCCTTTCCCCAGACAGGCTCACTGGGGTCCTGGGCAGGGACACTCAGAGTCCACTCTCATCATTGTCATTGTCCCTTCAGGGTGAGCCTGGCAAGCAGGGAGCTCCTGGTGCATCCGGAGACAGAGGTCCCCCTGGCCCTGTGGGTCCTCCTGGCCTAACTGGTCCTGCTGGTGAACCTGGACGGGAGGTGAGTGGTGGGACCCATGAGGGGCTGGTCCTTACTAGGGAGAGGAGCCCTGAGCATCTCTGTGCCAGGCCAGGCAGGCCCAGTCATGCTGCCCCAGAGAAGGGAATGACGGGGTGGGCGGGGGGCATGGCTGAGAGGCTCAAGCACCTGGGTGCAAAGGGAACGTGTTGATGGGAGAGAGGAGGGCACGGAGACTTAGACCTGGGTGCATGGGGAGGAAGGCAGAGGGAGCTCTGTGAGAAAGCTTTGGCTCCAACGCTTCAGGTGGACAGAGAAGCTTGGGCTTCTGAGGGGAGCACAGGTGAGCAGAGCAGGAGATGGGCAGGGGCTGGTCTAAGGTATCTTGTTTCCCTTTGCCCAGGGAAGCCCTGGTGCCGACGGCCCCCCTGGCAGAGATGGTGCAGCTGGAGTCAAGGTGAGTATCTGGGGGTCTCTATGGGCATTTGGACAGGGAGAACATTCCATTGGGCCTAGCAGATCTGCAGGCTGGGGTCAGAGTTTTGACAGTCTGGAATGGCCTTCTTTCCTTGCCTCTTCTGAAACATCCTTCTCTGAGCCTGAGACGTTTTCTCCTGACAGGGTGATCGTGGAGAGACTGGTCCCCTGGGTGCTCCTGGAGCCCCTGGACCCCCTGGCTCTCCTGGCCCCGCTGGCCCAACTGGCAAGCAGGGAGACCGAGGAGAAACTGTGAGTACCGTGGGAGCCACAGTCTTGGTGCCCAGCCCAAGGGCAAGTGCAGGGGAGGGCCATCCCTGCCCCGGCCTTGTTCTAACACTGCTCCCACTCTTTCCTCACAGGGTGCGCAAGGGCCCATGGGACCAGCAGGACCAGCTGGGGCCCGCGGAATCCCAGTGAGTATTTGAGTGTCCTGAACTGGGTTCCCGACAGGGGCAGGCTGGGAGGGCAGCGGGTGCCCGGGGGATCCTGGACTCCGTGGCTCAGGGAAGGCCAGCAGAGGGCTCCTGCCCAGACTAACCTGACCCAGCGTGTGTCTGTCTATCTTGTTCCCAGGGCCCTCAAGGCCCCCGAGGTGACAAAGGAGAAACTGGAGAGGCTGGCGAGAGGGGGCTGAAGGGACACCGTGGCTTCACTGGTCTGCAGGGTCTTCCTGGCCCTCCTGTGAGTGTTGCTGCCTGTGCTGGGCTCCCCGGGCCTCCCGCAGCTCAGGGCCCACTTGAGTTCTTCCCACGCTGCTAAGACAACTTGGGATCATCTTAAGAGACTTCCAGAACTTCTTCAGGGTTGGAGGAAGGAGCAAGTGGAAAAGGAATGGGGGTGGGACACATACCTACTCCTCCAGCTCCCTTTCTCTCTCTCTACATATGTATGTGTATTCAAGGAAGCTTCCCATCCTGGAAGATGGGGCCCTGTCTGTGCTGACCTCTGACCTTTGCCTCTTCTTTCTGCACAGGGTCCTTCTGGAGACCAAGGTGCTTCTGGTCCTGCTGGTCCTTCTGGCCCTAGAGTAAGTGAGATGAGTGAACCCTTCCTCAGGGGTGGGGCCAGGGCACTGGCTAGGCATCTGATTGGCTGCTTCTGGGGAAGCACTGGGCTCAGAGGGCCTCACTTAGCAGCAGAAGCAGGACTGTCTCAGTGTGGCTGTGGCCAGAAAAGCCCCTGAGATCACAGGTAGAGTGAAGATGAGAGGAGTTCCTGGGGAATAGGATTTTACAAAAGAGGAGCTTAGTAGGGCAGGGGAGTCTGAAGCCATCGTGCTGGCTCTTGGCCAAATAGAGACCAGTTTGGGGTTCTGTGACTGAGAACCGTGAAGAGTGGGGAGCAGTGTGGCTAGTGCCATCAGGGTGGGCACCTAACCAGCCCCGGCTCCTCCCGACCTTCCCTTTGCTGATGGCTGCTCTCTCACCGCTTTTCTCTCCTGGCCTGCAGGGTCCTCCTGGCCCCGTTGGTCCCTCTGGCAAAGATGGTGCTAATGGAATCCCTGGCCCCATTGGGCCTCCTGGTCCCCGTGGACGTTCAGGCGAAACAGGCCCCGCGGTAAGTGTCCTGGCTGCTGCCCTGCTCTCTGGGATGTCCTCAGCATCCTGGAGGCTTGAGCTTTCTGGTGCCAATGGTCTCTTGGGACATCAGCCTACAGCTAGTGGTGATGGCATCTTTTATTCTGGGGCTCCCTGGAGGGCCCATGATTGGTGTTGGGACACAGAAGAAAGGAGCTAGTGAAGAAACAGGGAAGGTGCTCTGGTTTTCGTGGTCCTGGCCTGCTGCACCCCTCCCCCCATGGGTCTGGGAAGAAAACACTCGAGTGCATCTTAGCAGGTGGGGATGGACACAGGAAGGATGCCTTCCCACAATTCCTGGCTGATTTCTCTGTTTCCTGCTGCAGGGTCCTCCTGGAAATCCTGGACCCCCTGGCCCTCCAGGTCCCCCTGGCCCTGGCATTGACATGTCAGCCTTTGCTGGCTTAGGCGGGAGAGAGAAAGGCCCCGACCCCCTGCAGTACATGCGGGCTGACCAGGCAGCTGGCAACCTGAGGCAGCATGACGCCGAGGTGGATGCCACACTCAAGTCCCTCAACAACCAGATTGAGAGCATCCGCAGCCCCGAGGGCTCCCGCAAGAACCCCGCTCGTACCTGCCGGGACCTGAAACTCTGCCACCCTGAATGGAAGAGCGGTGAGCCCGCAAGGCAGGACCCCTGCCCCAGAGAGTATGAAGTCAGCCCATTGGGCGTGACCCCTTCAGGAAAGCACCCCAGGGCAGGCCACAGGCAGGCCTGGAAGTTTCTGGCAGGTGGCTGCTTCCCCATTTCATAGCTGATAAACTGCCATCCTGGCTCCTGCCCTGCTGTGGCTACTGCTGCGTGACTTCAGGGTAGAGTTCCATCCACCAGGCAGGCACTGCTCCTGTCCTATTGCTTGTACCCCTGCTTAGCACTGAACTTTCCTCTTCTGGTCTCCTTGCCCCTTGACCTCTCCATCTCCCCTCCCTTGGGCCATGTGCAGCCCTCATACCTTGCTCCTCTTTCTCTGGTGTCCCATAGGCCTTTCTGTCTCTGGCCCTCTCTAGAGGGTGTGTCGGTGCCTGTCTGAGCCCTGACGGGTGCCGCCTTCTCCCCCTGCAGGAGACTACTGGGTTGACCCCAACCAGGGCTGCACCTTGGATGCCATGAAGGTTTTCTGTAACATGGAGACTGGCGAGACCTGCGTCCACCCCAACCCGGCGAATGTTCCCAAGAAGAACTGGTGGGGCAGCAAGAGCAAAGACAAGAAACATGTGTGGTTTGGAGAAACCATCCATGGTGGCTTCCACGTGAGTGCCTGGCTGCTCCAGGCCAGAGATGGCTTTTCAGGTCTTGCTCCTCTGTCTCCCTGGAAGTTTTCAGCACCTTGCCCACATTCTCACCAGTTTCCTTTGGGGCTTGTGAGGAAGGAAAGTGGAGGAATCGTATTTTCTTGCATTTAGAGGTGGAGGAGGAGGCCCTTGGAGGCTTGCTCTACACCCTGGACGCAAACATGTCCTCCCAGCGGCCTACCCCCCAACAACCCTCCTCAGCTCTTCTAGACCCTGAACACTTGGCAGTCCCTGAAGTCCTTGGTCCCACTGAATTCCACTCCCGGGCCTTATACCACTGCTTTCTGCCCTGACAGTTCAGCTATGGAGATGACAACCTGGCTCCCAACACTGCCAACGTCCAGATGACCTTCCTGCGCCTGCTGTCCACCGAGGGCTCCCAGAACATCACTTACCACTGCAAGAACAGCATCGCCTACCTGGACGAAGCAGCTGGCAACCTCAAGAAGGCCCTGCTCATTCAGGGTTCCAATGACGTGGAGATCCGGGCTGAGGGCAACAGCAGGTTCACGTACACCGTCCTGAAGGATGGCTGCACGGTGAGTTGGCTGGCTGGAGCTGCCAGAGGGATGAGCTGCCTCAAGACCAGGGCTCAGGCTAGACTGGGTGGAGGTGTTGTGGTCCCACAGTGATGGGCTCATGAGAGGCATGAGTGTGAGTGGTTATTGCAGAGAAGACATGCAGAGTGACAGGTCAGGGAGAGGTGTATGCTGTTCTCCCTTGGCTCAGGGGAAATAAGGCCTCACCCGGTGTGTCCAGTGACTGTTGTAGGAGGACTGCCGTAACGTGTACAGGCCAGCTATGAGCTGGAGTGATGAGAGGGTCACAGGTGGGGAGCTCACAGTGGGGAGCGGGAAAGAGGAGAAGGGTAGGGTGGAGGAGGCCCTGCTGAGAAGGGCAGGAGTGGAGGTGGAGAGGGGCCTGGCCCACTAAGAAGAGGTCCAAGGAGCACTGAGTGTGTTTGCACTTTGTGCTCTGCGATGTTTGGTTTTGGGGTCCTGGGCAGCTGGCATTGGATTGCAAGGCATCCGCTCAATAGCATCTCCTCTCTTTCTCCCCCCAGAAACACACCGGTAAGTGGGGCAAGACTATGATCGAGTACCGGTCGCAGAAGACCTCGCGCCTCCCCATCATTGATATTGCACCCATGGACATAGGAGGGCCCGAGCAGGAATTTGGTGTGGATATAGGGCCTGTCTGCTTCTTGTAAAAACCTGAACCCAGAAACAACACAATCCGTTGCAAACCTAAAGGACCCAAGTACCTTCCAATCCCAGTCACTCTAGGACTCTGCACTGAATGGCTGACCTGACCTGATGTCCATTCATCCCAACCGTTCACAGTTTGGACTTTTCTCCCCTCTCGTTCTAAGAGACCTGAACTGGGCAGACTGCAAAATAAAATCTCGGCGTTCTATTTATTTATTGTCTTCCTGTAAGACCTTCGGGTCACAGCAGAGGCAGGAAACTAACTGGTGTGAGTTAAACGCCCCCTGAGTGACTACCCCCCAGCCCAGGCTAAGAAGACCCCCTTCAGGTGCGGGGCACAGGAACTGTGTGTCCCACACAATGGTGCTATTCTGTGTCAAACACCTCTGTATTTTTTAAAACATCAATTGATATTAAAAACAAAAAAATTGTTGGAAAGTACATATTGACTTGGGTTTTGTTCTTTATTTTCCATCAGTCCTGGATTCTGTAGCATGACCCAGCAGCCGCCCTAAGGCATCCTTCTGTTGACTTCTCAACCAAAAGGGGTGGGCACTGAAGCCCCCGCACTGCCTGGTGTAGTGACCTCATACAAATGCAAACTGGCCCCTTCTCATAAACCTTGGCACTGTGTGGAACCTAGGGGTGAACTGGGACCCAAGACCAAGATTTGGGAAGGGAGGCACCAGAGAGGGATGCGCTTGTTCTTGAGAGTGAACATGGAAGAGGACTCTAGGGTGGATTGGTGCAGGAGGAGTGGTATGCTCTGAGCTGAGGAGATGGGACACTGAGTGGGCTACATCTTGCTGGATGGGAGAGAGTAGAGACGCTCCCGAGGGAGGAGGGGATGCAGTGGGGGGGGGGAGCGGCCCATGCTAAGTACACACAATCAGACATTCTGGGTGGCCTACTTATTCGTGTCCTTTTCTAAGACTTAGGTCAAGGAGAGTTGGGAGTGTTAAATGCTTAACCCACCCCTCATTCTTCTTTCCTGCCCCTGTATCTCTGGCCCCACCTCTACATTTCCTGTACTTAAAGTTTCCTTGGACTTACTCCCAACATCAGGCTTATGAATAGGAAGCCTCCCATCTCTGCCTGTCCTCAGGTGTCCCTTGCTTTCTAATGACTTGTGTATGTGTGACAAAAATGAGGAAGTGGTCACCTTCACTAGAAAGGGCTAGCTCATAATTTAAAATGAATCCTATCTGTGAGTCCCTTTTCCTTTTAGCGCAATCCCTCCTCTCAAAGTCAACAGTGTGGTGCTTGTGGCAGGGAGGGGGGTATAAGGGGACTAAATGGTAATGGAAAAAAATACCAAAACAATCTTAAAAATAAATAACTCTTCCATCTATCAAGAGCTAATGGGGGACAGGGGAGAGCAGTGAGGGGTAGAGATGCTCATTAAAACATTTCCTTAGACAGCAGGTGGAACTGCAGGGGTGAGTTAGGTGTGAACCAGTCAACCACACTGCAAGGGCCCATCCTCCTCCCTAGTTCACTTTGCTCCCTGCAGTGGCATCAGGCTCCTTATTCTTACTAAAGCAGCTCAGTAGACTGTGACCAGAAGCTCAGACCTTTGTAAAAGAGGTCCCATTTGCACCAGGATTCCAAGGTGATCCCTCACCGCCCACTCACTTCCTGGGCACCTGATAAACCACAAAATTATAGTAACTGTTACACAGTAATCAAGGAGTGACCAGAGGTGGAGCTCAAGGGAAGAGAAGCAGAGGAATAGCAAACCGTGCCTCCGTGTGGTCAAATCGAAATGTGGTGCCACGCAATTTACTGTTGGTGCCCCCTGTCCTGGCCTGGACCAGAGGGGAAGGGGAGAGCAACCAGGTTTCTATTATTCCTGCGATCCCTGATGCCCCAGGAAAGGCCAAAGGCCTCTCCAATAATACCTCTCACAAAAATCCTGACCCCAGCAGGACTACGCGAACATACCTGGTTTACTCATTGTGAGGCCTCAGTCAGATTACGTTTCCTCTCTTGTGCTTTCTCATCTCTACGAAAGTATCTGAAGGCTTTTAACTAGGAGTCAGAGCTCCAGCTGACTCAAGTTCCTGAAATCCTGGGTAAATGACAGGACAACTTCTGAAATAGTTTCCCCTTCTAAACAACTGAAGGAACACAGAGAGAACCTTAAAAGAGTGCTTTGGAGGTGATGAAGACTCTTAGTTATAAAGACAAAGAGTAAGGATTATTTTGCACAGAGGAAATACTTGAGATCCCTTAGGCTTCATGTAGGGCATTTATAAGTAGGCAGAGTCTTTTAGTAATTTGTCTCACACTTGGGTTTAGAACCCCCTAGACAGCTGAGGCAGGGATGGCGGGGATCCTGCTTTGGGGTAACTAAGGTTGAGGAAGAGATGGGGCCTGGTGAGTATAAAAGACTTGTGATAATGTTTTAAACTTCTAGATATGACTCTAGACAAAACACATCAGAAAATGCAATCCTTAGCATACAGCAAGTGCTCAATAAATACTTTTTCGGAATGAGTAAATGAACAAATGGAGATTTCAACCAGGTGACATAGGCTAAGTGATTGGAGAGCAAAGAGAAGGGTTACAGGAGAGGCCAAGCCACAAGCTACAGAGAAAAAGAAATCTCTGATGAAGTTTCATTTCCAAGAAACACATTCTTTCCAAATTTCAGTCTGTCAGAAACCCAATGATGATGGCAATGACATCTGAGCCATCACCTCCCCTTTCTATTCCAGTGTCGCTGAACAGATTGTATGCATTTGTTCAGGAATTGACAGACAGCATGACACAACTATGCAGAGCATCCCGAAGAGCAGCTCAGGATGCCAAGAATATAAATAGGTATGAGAATTCATAGCATTATGAGGTCAGACTTACTGCTCTGTTTAAAACAATTAAGTGCTCGACTTCCGGCCAAGATGGAGGCGTAGGTAGACACACTGCGCCTCCTCCCACAACGAAAAGAAGGACAACAACAAATTTAAAAACAAAAATCAACCAGAACTGACAGAAAATCAAACTGTATGGAAGTCCGACAACCAAGGAGTTAAAGAAGAAACATTCATCCAGACCGGTAGGAGGGGTGGAGACGGGCAGACTGGTGGAGAGGACTTGTGGCAAGGTGGTGGCTGGCAGACCGGGGTGGGCAAGGCGGCGGCTGGCGAACCAGGTGGCGTGGTGGACTGTGGACTGGGTGGTCCCACATTCGAGTGCAGATAAACCGGGAGGAACAACTGGGGAGCGAGATAGACCATGCAATCCAGGGTTCCAGCAGGGAAATAAAGCCTCAAACCTCTGATTGAAAACACCTGTGGGGGTTGAGGCGGCAGTAGCGGGAGAAACTCCCAGCCTCACAGGAGAGCTAGTTGGAGAGACCCACGGGGTCCTAGAACGTACACAATCCACCCACCTGGGAATCAGCACCAGATGGGCCCAATTTGACTGTGGGCAGTGGGGGAAGTGACTGAAAACCGGCAGAGAGCGGAGCAAGAGGCATTGTTCCCTCTCAGACCCCTCCCCCACAAACAGTGTCACAACACAGCTACGTGGTTGCCCCGCCCTGGTGAACACCTAAGGCTCCGCCCCCTTACTACGTAACAGGCGTGCTGACACAAAAAAATGGCCCAAATAAAAGAATAGATCAAAGCTCCAGAAGAAAATACAACTAAGCGACAAAGAGATAGCCAACCTATCAGATGCACAGTTCAAAACACTGGTAATCAGGATGCTCACAGAATTGGATGAATTTGGTAGCAAATTAGATGAACAAATGAAGGATACGCTAAGTGAAATAAAGGAAAATGTACAGGGAACCAACAGTGATGGGAAGGAAACCAGGACTCAAATCAATGGTGTGGACCAGAAGGAAGAAAGAAACATTCAACCAGAGCACAATGAAGAAACAAGAATTCAGAAAAATGAGAAGAGGCTTAGGAACCTCCAGGACGTCTTTAAACATTCCAACATCTGAATCATAGGGATGCCAGAAGGAGAAGAGGAAGAGCAAGAAATTGAAAACTTATTTGAACAGATAATGAAGGAGAACTTCCCCAACTTGGCGAAGGAAATAAGACTTCCAGGGAGTCCAGGAAGCTCAGAGAATCTGAAAGAAGCTGGACCCAAGGAGGAACACACCAAGGCACATCGTAATGACATTGCCCGAGATTAAAGATAAGGAGAGAATCTTAAAAGCAGCAAGAGAGAAAGAGACAGTGACCTACAAAGGAGTGCCCATAAGACTGTCAGCTGATTTCTCAAAAGAAACCTTGCAGGCAAGAAGGGGCTCGAAAGAAGTATTTCAAGTCATGAAAGGCAAGGACCTACATCCAAGATTACTGTATCCAGCAAAGCTATCATTTAGAATGGAAGGGTAGATAAAGTGCTTCCCAGATAAGGTCAAGCTAAAGGAGTTCATCATCCCCAAGCCCTTATTATATGAAATGTTAAAGGGATTTATCTAAGAAAAAGAAGATAAAAAATATGAACAGTGAAAATATGAACATAAAATATGAACATAAAAAAATGACAACAAACTCACAACTATTAACAATTGAACCTAAAAAGATACAAAAACAAAAACAAACAAAGCAAACAACTAGAACAGGAACAGAATCACAGAAATGGAGATCACACGGAGGGTTATCATCAGGGGAGTGGGTGGGGAGAGAGGGGGAAAAGGTACAGGGAATAAGAAGCATAAATGGTAGGTAGAAGATAGACAGGGGGAGGTTAAGAATAGTATAGGAAACATAGAAGCCAAAGAACTCATATATATGACTCATGGACATGAACTAAAGAGGGGGAATGTGGGTGGGAGGGGGTGTGCAGAGCGGAGGGGAATAAAGGGGGGGAAATGGGACAATTGTAATAGCATAATCAATAAAATACATTAAAAAAACCAATTAAGTGCTTTCATTTGAATATTGTAGCTGGATTTAAGGTAATACTGAGCCCTGACTGGTGTGGCTCGGTTGGTTTGTGTTGTCCCACAAAGGGTTGTCAGTTTGAGTCCAGGTCAGGGGGACATGTGGGAGGGGCAACCAATAGATGTTTCTCTCCTTCTCTTTCTCCCTCCCCTCCCCTCTACAAAAAAAAAAAAAAAAAAATTAAAAAAGGTAATACTGAGAAATGTTACTGAGGTGCCGTCACAAAAATTATTAAAACACAAGTACTTATATGAGTAGTTTTTCCAAAATTACATGGAAAATGTACTAGAGGCTCTTTGGAAGATGGAAAAACTAAAGAGGTAAGGTAGCCACGCGATCCCCTTCATGTGTTCAGGGCGACGTTGTCAGAAACGGTGGACATTTGCTTGCACACAAGTCGCGGCCCATCATTGACACACAGAACGGTCAGCACCGTTGTGCGCACACAGGCCACTGAGGGATCCGGTGTAACGCTGAAACCCAGCTTTCAACCCTCAGCTCTTGGGTTACTCTATCGCGGTGAATGTAAGCGAAATAGTCCCAAAATTTAGCCTTAGTTAAAGAAAGGCTCAGAGTGTCAAAATCATTAAGCAAATATTGCAAATGAAGCTACAGGAATAAGGACTAATACAGAGCCCCTAGCACCACTGGTGGCTGCTTCCACAGGCCGCCTCCACCTCGAGCTCCCCAACTAGACCCTCCGCCATAGCACACTGTTTGATGGCCAAGCTTGGGGACAGTTCAAGAAACTGTCAGACTCCAACTAGGCCCTCTAAACCAGAACTAGAGCCAGTTCGGGGAGGGGGGCAGTTATTCCTTCCCAGGAGGCAGCTTCACGCATCTGGCACCTCTGCTCTACCTCTTCCAGCCTCCAGGGGGCACGAAGTGCTCTGTTTGGAAGAGCGACAGGACAGGCCTGTCATCACCAGAGGCAGGAGGAGAAAAGTGAGGCTGGTTTTCTCTGATAGGAGCTTCCAGGGACGGTACCATGAGGGTTCCTTCTCTTCCCTCCCATTCTGTGCTGACCTACTTAGCCGGCCACTCACCCACAGTTCCCCCAGAGGCGTCTAAGATATCCCAGTAATCAGAGGAAATGAAGAAGAATCGAAAGCAGGGTTTATTTTTCTACCAAATCCCCAATCCATGTTCCAGCCAATGGATGAAGGGTAAATCAAGCCCCCCAAAAACTCTTAGTAAAAACAATTAGAACTTTCTACAAGGAAAAAAGGTTCTGCTTTAAAAAAAAGTTACTAGGCATCTGGGAGATGAAATGACTGTACACACTGAGCGGTCTGTGCTCTCTTTATGTATTCCAGCGCCCCCCCGCCGCTGCCCCTCCTGGGCAGCTGAGGCCCTGAAAACAGCCGTGCGGCTGCACTGACAGTCCCATCTCCATGTCACCCTGGTTTAGAACCCAGTACAACGGCGGGCTTCTAATTTATGATGCTCCAAGACAGCTGAGAAGATCTGAATTAAATTCTTCAAACTGTGAGTATCTACTGTTTGCTGGGCATAGACTGGGTACCGGGCAGTGGATCTGCTGGTTGAGGAGAAACACTGGTGGTGCTAGAGAGCTGAGTTTTCCTCCCAAGTGGCAGAGGGCGTGTGCTGGGGACTGAGTGAGCCGGTTTCTCCTCCATCTCCACCGTCTGGGGCAGGTACGGGGCTCAGACAGGTGCTGCCGTGGAAGACCCCAAAGCAGTTTCTAAACAGCTGAGGAATTTTTTCCACAATCCACATAGTGATGTGTCTCCAAGGAGCTCTCGGTCATGTGGCCAATGTACGAAATCTTCACTGAAGTTCTGGGAAAAAGAAACCAAGAATTCTGTTTTTGAGGTGAAATAAGAAAAACTGCTCAAAGAACGCCTTGCACACTCAGTCAACAATATCCACGTGGCTGTATCCAGTGTACCTATCTTCATGGTGACGCAAGGGAATCTTTCTACATCCACAGACACGCTGTGTCGCTACTGACTTTCTACGTAAGCCTTAATTCTCAGCTGGGGACGATTTTACCGCACCACGGACTTCCGGCACTGTCTGGAGACACTCGGCTGTCACAACCAAGGGGGAGGAGGCAGTGAGTGTTACTGGCATGGGGACACAGAGGCCAGGGTGCTGTTAGACACCCTGCAACGCGCAGGAAGCACCCCGCAACAAACAACCGCCTGTGCCAGAGCGCCAACAGTGCCAAGGGAGGGAAACCTTCCTTGCTCTACACCCTCATGTTGCACGTATCCGCAGCAGTCCCCTGTCATTTGCAGATGTGACGGTCGTGGCTCTAGGAGTGCTCCTAGAGGTCCATGACTTGTGGTAATTTGTGTGTCTAGAGAGTCAGTCTGGCCAAATGCTTGATAAAGCTTTTTGTTCTTTACTAGTCTCATTAGGGGTTCTAGAGGCTCACAACACTAGACCGTTTCGTGGAAAACATTCTCAGACATCTCGGTTCTGGAACAACTCAGTTCTTGACCAAGTTGTTCACGGAAAAAATGTCTTGGCTGTCCAACAAAAACCTGGTTTTCGATTCCCCACCCGACAGCCCTTCCATGCTGATGTCCGTAGGACCAGCTGCGTCTCTCAGGCGATCAACAAAGGAGATTCCGTTTTTGGAACAAATCGGCCCCTCGAACGGTTTTCTGGAGCGAATTAAGTTTGAGAACTGAGGTTCCACTGCACATCTAACTGCCTGCCGTGACTCCGGAGGTTTCTGAAGGGGTTTGGACACTGCATCTAGAGGACATCAAGAGCTCACTGTATCTGCGCCTGGAGGCAGGGGGCACCCTCTTTGGCTGTGTGCCCTGCCTTGTGGGTCCCACAGGCCGCCCCCCAGCAGAGGCAGCTCACGCAGCCTGGTAGTCCAGGCTCAAATACAAGGGCCATGGCACAGGGAGGGAGTGACGCACCTCATGAAGATCACTATGCTGTGCACCTGGATATCGGGTAACGTGCAGAAGAAGCTGCCAAACAGCAAACACGGACGTAGTCAGTTTAGTTAAAAAAAAAAAAGGAGAATCAGCAGAACGCCCAGTTACAACTGCCTCCCCACATGGACTCTGCTGACCTCAGTGCGCCATGGCTCGCCAGCCCCCCGCCCAGCATCCTCGCACCCTCCCATGGTACTTTCTGTTCTTTCAAACCCATCATATAAATGCTGGGGCTTGGATATGTTTCTAGTGGCTGAATGTTCTCCTTTGGATATCCCAGCACTTCAGTCACATTATCAAAAACCACATCTGTCAAATGAAGCTCAAGACAGCCATAGCTAGGAAACCTGCGGGCCAGAGGCTGGAACTGCAGGCAGGACCAGGCCCACACAACTGAGTACAACTGCACACCCGCCCTCCAGCAGAGAGCACACACAGAGAACGGCGTCCTTACTACACGTAGGAAAACGGTCCTCCCATCTCCGCCTGCACAGTAAAATTGACCTGAAAAGAAAACCCAGACTCAGTCTGTGGCCACGCAGGAGTGACACAGAACATTACTGTTATTAGCATCCAAAGACCTAGGAGCGTTCTTCCATCACATACAAAACAGTTCCCCTAGATTGTCCCTCAGATGTGAGCCTCTAACAAATTCTTCCAACCTCGTCCCTTTGGAGAGGCCAGTGGACCTCAGACTATCATTCTGCCTCTTCTTGGTTTGTACCAAGTTGCTTTCTTTTACATACTCTTTTTCCCCTGAATACTGAAGTGCTAGCTGATTCCTGCCCCCCTAATTCCTCATAATTATAGAGCCCATCAGGTCTTTCTCATCAATCAGCTCGTACCAATAGGAACGAGAGGAAAGGAAAGAGGCTCCGGTATTCCCACAGCCCCCGCTCTACTCTTAGGCCTATGGGGCAAGGATCCTAAAAAATCCAAACAAACAGCATACCAGCTGCTCGCTCCGAGGTGGAATGAAGGAGGTGTTAGTTGTCACATGTGACCCAACCACTGTATTCATGTACTGAACTTGGCTGGACAGGCTGGTCACTGCCACAGAGTAGAAGTTGGAGTTCCTGATTTTGAGGGTGGCCTGCAACAGGGCAAGTGAGGAAACAAGTGTAAGCTTATTTGCTCGGAGGCCCCAGACTTGCAGGCGCACAGCCCAGGATGGGAGGCCCTAAGTCTTACCTTGATGGCGAGGATTACAAGGGAGTCCTGATTATTAAATGTGACTTTCATCACTCTGATGCCATCATCATCCACAAGGACTGAATGTGGAAACAGGAAGAAAGCCACCAAACCAAATGCCAGGAGACAGAGCAGGACAGACAGGAGGACATACTGTTTGCTGTAAACGACAGAGCACATGACCAGCTCGGGCAGTCAGATATCAAGGTCCAACCAGTTAAGGTTAACTGCAGAACCTGGAGTGACGGGGGAGGGACAGGAAGTACAACGGGCTAGGAGCCACCAACCAGGCAAGAATGAGTGGAGTGGCAGAAGCCTCTCTGCTGTGTGCACTCTGGGAGGGGAACTGCAGAGAGGAGCTGTGTGGACAAAAGCGTCTCCTAATCTCCCAGGATGCTTCCCTTCTCCAGTTCCTTCCGACTCAGTTCCCTCACTCGGCCCCGAGTGTTCCTAGCTTCAAGCTTCCTCCCCCAATAGTGAGGGGGCAGAGACCTTTCTCAAGCGAAAAGTATTAAGGAAATGGAGGAATTTGCAAGAACAGATCAAAGTTTTCAAAAAGGTAACTGGCATTCACATGTATAAAAAGGGACGAGGGGTAGAAGTAGGTATTAACAGAAGAGAGGCAAGTAACTCACGTTCTCTGAGGGCGCAGTCTCTGATCGCTGTGAGGGATCAAAGCCACCAACTCATTCACTTGCTCTAGAAAAGAACCGGACAACTATTTCTGGTCACACAAATGCTATGCTTTCCTTCACGTCGCACACCAGCCTGCCACAACATATTTGGAATTAGACATTTCTAAGACACTAGTTTCACATTTTGCATCTAATAAACCAGCAAATCTATAGGAAGTGCCACAACTTACAAAATATCTTGTTCAGGCTTTCCTGTATGGCCCTGGGGGAGGCATTCCCTCTGCAGGCCCCAGTCTCCTCATCTCCACTATGAACGCTTTGGAGATGGTTCTTACAGCTCTAAACCTTTGTGACTCTCTCTGTCACAAAGGTTTGTGACCTTGTGACTCTCTGTTACAACTTTCTGAGGACCATCTTCGTGATAGATGATCCCGCATCTAATCCAGGCTCCACTCCTGAGCACTTGTTTTTCTCTCCCCACTTAATACACAGATTTTTTCAGATCTTACGTTGTTAATGATTCACCATCTGCTTCCTTTGAACAGAAGCTCCCTAGGTGGTCCCCGACCTCCCACCAACCAAAGCTGTGCCAGGTCTTTTAAGTGAGAACAAGAAAGAAATGTGCCTGTCCACCTATCTACAGCAAACTGTTGTAGAGACAGCCAGAGGCCCAAAACGGAGTCACTTGTGCTGAAGCCCATGACAGTGAACCTAGACTTAGTATCTGACCTAACTGCAGTCTCAATCCTCTCCAGGAATGTAATCTTAGTCGGTCAGCCTGGAATTTTCTAGTCACTACCAGTAGTGCAATCGGTCATGTGGACCTTCTCCATCCCTCTCCTCTCCCCAAGAACAATCCCTCTTGCCTGAAACAATTCCTTCTTTCCTTTTGCTAGCACCTTTCATGTCCTACCCAGTTTCTGCCTATAAAAGCCTTCCACACTGAACAGCTCCTTGAGGCTCCTCTACACTTGTTGAATGGGATGCTGTTCAATTTATGAGTCACTCACTGAAGCCAATGAGATCTTCAAATTTACTCGATTGAATTTTTGTTCTTTAACAAAAGCAAATGTTCCAAACCAAGGAAACAACCAAAGAGTAGAAGTGAAGAAAAGCAAGGCTTTCAAATATAAGGAAACCAAGAGAAGTTGTGGAACCTGCCCAAGTTTATCAAGTCAGCAGAGCGGGCTCCTGTTCTGGGCACCATCTATGACCATGGTGTTACTATGAGAACAACAGCGCTGTCTGGGAGAGAGGAGAAGCCCTGTGGGTACCTGCGGATTCTCTCTGGGGAATCAACCTTCCCACAACCAAAGCTCCTCACCTGTTGGAATGTAGCCTGTCCCTTGGCATGTGAGACAGGTGATGCTGTCCCGCCCGGTGAACTCCACGTATGGGAACTGGGCAATGGCTTCTTCCTGCTCCCGTGCATCCAGCGTATCCTCTCTGTCATCTTTCTTTCGCTTGTAGGAAAAAGGGAGCGCGAAGGCGGAATGCTGGGACCCCATGGCCGAGATGTGCCACCTGTGTCATGTCCTAGGATGCAGGCAGTCAACATGTTAGTGGCCACTGCATAAGGAGAAGAAACTGTATCAGTAGGAAAAGTGAAAACACAAAAATGACCAAACTGCTGTCCTGAGTGTGATCCCAAAGACCTGCACAAGTTCCTCTAGGACTTCATTTTGTAGCACTGCTCCCCATCCCCTCCTACCGTCCCAGGAACAGGCCCGCTTCGGCCAACCTGCCCAAGTCCTCGCCGCCCCAGGATTCAGGACAGTCCAGCTCCCCCCGCCCCGCCCCAATCCAGCTTTGCCCCTTTCCGTCCACTATTCGCAAACTGCGCCCTACTCAAGAACACCTTCCTGAACAAACAACAGACACCAAACTGGTAACAGGCCTTAGAGATCCTCCCACACCCCTCTCAGCCCCGGGAGGCGGGCTCAGGTCACGCCCCCCCCCCCCCCCAACGTCCCGGGCAAAAACCAACGCTCGGAGCCCACCAGACTCGCCCAGGGCGGAGCGAAAGCCGGAGTCCCTGGACCTGCAAGTCGCGAGCCCCAGCAGATGCTTTCCGGCCGCAGCCCCGTCCGTCCCCGCCACCGCACCGCGTCAGCGCGTTTACCTGCCTTTGGAGTCCTCGGAGCTGCCCGCACTCGGTGCGCACGCGCCAAATGGCAAGCTGTCCGGGGAATGGCAGCGCGCGCGTGCGCTCTTCGCGGCCCAGCGCTCGGCGCCGCTAGAGGGCGGCAGAGTGCAGGGGAGGTAAACGCGCAAATGAGAGAGCTGTGCTCCACGGTTCCCCAGAAATGCTGGGAAAGGCTCCAGGCAAGTTTCCGGAGCAGAACGTCTCTCCGCCCGGGGAGGAACAGGGAGGCTCCGGCGGTCAAAGCCAATCTCAACTATTTTTTTAAGCACCGGGGCTGTGTAGACACGCTGAAGGTACAAAGATGCAGAAGACACCAAACCTTCCCTCGTCCCGCCCTCCACACGCAAAAAAGGCACGCACGTTAGGGGTACGTAGGTGTGGTTTCTCTGTAGGTGATGCCACGTTGAGCTTAGCCTGCAGCAGAAGGAAGTGAGGGCGGACATTAGGCAGGTGAAGTTACTGAGGATGATGATGGGGAGAGAAGAGATCCTCCTACTGACTGAATGAGGGACCTGCTTGGCAATGGACGGCGAGGCTGGACTCCTCCAGGGCCTTGCCCCCCTTCTATCTCCCTCTCCTCATTCTACTGAGGGTCAGTGGATGGAAAATTACTAAGAGGAAGCATTAGGGGCCAGGGGAATGCTGGGTGATAGGATTCTCGCTGAAGACAGGCGCGATGATCAGACGTCCCCTGGGGGATGGTGGGAAATGAGGAATCTGATTAGATTCTAAGGTAACCAGAGAGCCAGCGTTGGGAGTTCTTGCTAAAACCGGATTTTACAGTAAGTGCATAGCGGGGCCTAGGGAAGGTTCAGGAACCTGACTAAAGTTTGGTCAAGCAAGAAATCTTTGTCAGAAGCAGCAGGGAGCCATTGCTCCTCCTTTTTCTACCTCTGTCCGCACATTCTCCTTCTTGAAATCCAGTCTTCACCTTTCTCCTTGCAAGCACTATACCAGTTTATATTCCTTTATCAACACAAATCTGATTTTGATGGGGACAGCAATATGCTCAATTAAAAATATATTTCTCGGCCTTTCTTGCCAATTCAAGCCAATGAGATGTAAGCAGAAGTTGTGTGTGACTTCCAGGAAAGCTTCTTAAAAGGGAAGGAGACTCAACTAGTCCTTTGACCTTCCTCTTCCTGGTTGAAATTTGGATTTCATGTTGGAGATGGGGCAGCCATCTTGTGACCATGAGGCAGGAAGTGCATGCTAAGAAAGGCTGGGGAGAAGGATAAAAGGAGCCTGGGTTCCTGATGGCATTTGGAGCCACATTCAAGCCCTGTACTCCCTATCTTATGACTTCTTGTTACATGAGAAAAATAAACACCCCCTGAAAATTGTGGGGTGTTTGGCTGTCTCTCATGGTGGGAGGCAGTCCTAAAGGACACAGGTGCAGAGTAAAGGGGAAGGCCTGGACTTTAACACGAGCAGTCTGACTGCCTGAACCTCACACCTTGTAGATTGCACTTAGGTTCCTGTCCTTGTTTAATGTCTGCCCTTGGGGTGCATACCACTGGAGAGAGGAAGGCCCCTCGCCTGACTGAGGCCTGTTCCACATTCGGTTTTCTTGTCCTGGACTCATTTGTGACAGGGACTCCACATTCGGTTTTCTTGTCCTGGACTCATTTGTGACAGGGACTTCACCTTGGGAATCTTGGGAATGAGCCCATCCTTTAGTAACATGGATGTTGCCTCACTTTGTGGCCCCTGCTGGAACCCTACCAAGGACAGGGTACAATCAGCCTAATGTCTGTACTATGGATAGACATTACAGAGGGTTGTTCAGACTGTCCCAGAAGCAGGGAAGGTGAGGAGACGGCAGTCTGAGTCATACCAGCCTAAGAAGGAGAGTAGGCTAGAGGAAGGTTGAGGGCTATGGATGCTTTGGAAGGAAGAGAAAGAGGCTAAGAGCTGGGGTCTGTGGGGAGGAAAAGACAGAGCTTTGGTTGGTGGAGACTATAAAGGGAGCCTGGGGGCTTAACCAGCAGAACCCTTGAGGCTTTCTGACAATCTGCTTCCAAAAGTGTGTCTAGGACAGATGGACTGTACTCTCTGGTGTGGCTCTTATTCCTTCTTGTCTCCCCAGCATGCAGCTTGACACCTGGTGCATACTAGGCCCTCAGTAAATGCTTGCAGACTGACTCAGCCTGGAGGCTGGCCAGCAAGGCCTGGGGGAGTAGTCCCAGCATCCACCTGAGCCATCCAGGAGGCAGTTTTAATTGGGCACCACATTCCTAAAGAGACACCCATCACTTCTCACCTGTGCCTGGCTTCCAGCTTTATCTCATCGTCCTGGTTATGAGCAGTGAGGTTACTGCAGGCATGAGCTCACTGGGGCTCTCCGGGTGGGCTTGGGCAGACCTGCACCCCCAGCATTCTCACTTCCTTCATATGCCTTATGTCCCCCAGGCTCTACAAGTTGAGGGGAGTCAAGACCTCAAAGGCTGCTGTCCTGACGGGCTCCGGGGGGCAGGTGCTTAGCTCTGCACCCTCTCTGCTCACACAGCACAAGACTGGGCAGGGGAATGTCTGGGACTTTGTTAACCTCCCTCTGCACGGACAGGGAAACCGAGGGCTCAGAGTTGGAAGCTCCATTCATGTTCTTCATTCCGCCCGGTTTGTTGATTCCACAGTTGGGAAAACCTGCTTGAGGTGAAACGACAGGCAATCAGTGAAAGAGTCAGGACCAGAGCCGGACGTGTCCTGTTCGGTACACTTTCCAAAGAGATTGGAGACTTGCTAGAGCTTGAGAGGCAGGGGCAGTGCCAGGCCTTAGCGCCACCACAGCAGACTCTGGCACGACAGGTGGGTGTTAGGGCCGCATGACCCGTTTTGTGTAATGGCTTCTGTGTTTATTCTAGTGCGATCGGAGACCTCGGTGTGCAAAGCTCTGGCCCACGTGCTGTCCAGATGAGGAGGAAACGGCCCCACGCCCAGAAGCTCCAGATTTGGTTCTCTAAAGGGAGGGCGCAAGGGAGAAAGGAGAGAGGCTGGTCCCTTGTGGGAGAACCTTTTACAGCAGCACAGCTTTTTGTCACTTACCCGGCACTTCCTTTGCTGGAAAGCGGCTCTCACTTCAGTTTACACAGAGACACAATCAGGGAAGCAGACTGCCCCAGCTCTGATGGTAAGGTCCGAACTGGATCTGGGTTTTCTGCTCCCAAGTCCTGTCTCTTTTTACTCTGCCATTTCCTGTGAAGAACGGTCACAGGAAGAAAGTTTTCTCTGAGTGTTTCTAGGGAGGGGAGTGACACACAGGGTGCTTATGTGGGTGGGAGCTGTCCCTGGGCGCTGTGCCCACAGCAGTTGTAGGCATGTGGCTGTGCTAAGAGAAGTCACCTGTGAGGGGGAACACAGTGGGGTGCAGGGGCTGACAGTTCACCACAGCCTGGTAAAGGGGACCCCTGAAGCCACTGTCAATCAAAGTGGTCTGCAAGGCCAGGGTCTCCTCAGCTCCTTCCTGAGGGGCATAAAGGAGGCTGATTGTAGGGTTCACAGTGGCCTGGCTCAGGGATGCACCCTGGAGCAGCCCATGCAGTGTTCTGAGTGCTGGATCTTCCTCTGTAAACCAGGTGGACAAAAGATGTTCTGTTTTTTAAAAATGGAAACCAGATGAGATTGGGTGCATTTAAATCCAACTCAGAGCCCCATCCTGACTGGCTGGCAGGGAATTTAACTTCTCAGTTTTCCAGGCTGCCTTCCCTTCCCCAAGGTCACTCAAGAGTCCTAGAGACTTGCTTCTTAGAGCCCGGGAAATAAGGGAAGGAAGGGGCTCTCAGCACACTGGTCACACGCTCTCCTCCTTGTCCAACCACACACAGGCCTCTGCTTTGGGTGTTACTGCGACCTCAGGGCCCAGGAATCTTTGCCCAGGCTGGCAGAGCTGGTGCCCAGGGTCGAGCACGCCCAGGGCACAGTGCAGCCATTCCCCACGCTGTGCCAGGGAAGGGTCTCAGTCCTCATGGCCCTGCCAGAGGCTCTGTACTGGAGGTCACTTCCCAGCTGACCAGGCTCCATCTCTCCCTGCCCTCCTCGTGTTTTTCTTCTTTTCTTCAATGGCAACTCAGGAATACCTGGAATTGCCTCCCCAAAAAACCAAGCCACTGATGGAAGATGGTTCAAGTGAGTCTTAAAGTAGTCTTTGAAAAAATATTTCCATCCCACAGAAATCAAAGTAACCCCAAGGGCTGTTATGTCTTTGGAGCAGGGGACAGAAGAACAAGGAAAAACCAAACATAAGCTAACCCAAGGAAACACCTGGACCAGGCTCCTGTAGGTGCAGGCAGAGGAGACTAGCGCCTGGTCCTATACACATGCAAACTGCACTGTCCTCTCCCCCCACCCCCTGGAACTGCCACCCCTAAACACCGCTGCCTCAAAGTTCTGGACCTCCTCCTGAGTGGGAAATCTGTGAGGGGCAGGCACCCTCGGGACAGGTGTTGCAGGAAGGCTACCTGTGCTGGAGAATTCGGGAAACTGCGCCTGAGGGCTAGACCTGGGGTGGGCTTGCTGGATTTGAACTCTGCAGTAAGTGTTTGATGAAATCCAGGCAGCAGTCAGCCAGTCTCCATGGTCACCCTCTCCCAGCTCTGCCCTTCTCATCCTCCCTGCCAGCGTCGGGGACAAACCTGGTGGCTGAACAGACCCACATGTGCCTGTCTTCAGAAACTGCCACTAAACTCCTGCCCCTGTCTGCTGCGGTGCTGGGCATTGTGCCTGGGGCCTCGGCCAGCAGAGCCTCCGCTTTACCCCAAGCAGCCTCCGCCTGAAATCCAGCCAGACAAATGGAAGATAGACAAGCCCCAAACAAGGGAACACCCTGTACAGAGCAGGCAGTGAAAACACAGGAGGGTGATAGGAGTGAGGGAGCCACAGGGCAGAACCTGAGGACAGAAGGCAGAGATGAACTCCAAGAGGTTTTCAGAAAAACAGAATCCAAACCCAGCCCCATCCCAAAGTCAACAGTCTGAAATAGCTCTTGGTGTCTCCTGCCCATCCACAGCCACGGTTAAATCAGGCAATGGCAGTGGCTTCTTGGCTTAAAAAATGATAACTTACTGAGTTTTTCGTTTCAGGTACTATAGTAGGTACTTCCCGTACATTATCTTATGCAGTCTTCCCAATGGCTCTCCAGGTTGGGAATCAACCCCCCTTGGATGGATGCGGCCTCTGTGGCTCAGAGAAGTGAAGTAGCTTGCCCAGGGTCACACAGCTGCGATACAAGTGCTACGTCACTTCCAGCCGTGAGCCCTTCCTCCACACTCCACTGGTCTAGTGGTCTAGTCTCATGGTCCTTTCCTAAAATGCAAATGCGGTCATATCATTCTCTCTCTTAAAGCCTTCAGTGCCTCCTCACAGGCTGCAGGAAAAGACCCAGCTCCCTCCACAGCTTGTGAGGCCCTTTCCACCATCTCGCTGCCTTCTTCCCACTAACCACACACTCCTACCACACAGACTATTTGTAGCTCCCTGAACACGCCGGGACTTTCTGTGCCCGCTCGCTCTGTCCTCCGTGCACAGGGTATTCTTTTCTCCCTGCCCCACCCCACTCCACAGTCCATTTCCTGTGCCCAGAGACCCTACACCCCCGCCCAAGCCCAGCCCGAGGACACTCCGAAATCTCCCCTGCAAACTGTCTCCTACTGCCCCTGCACACGCCACACTGCTCTCCCTCCCAGCTCTTCTCCAGCATCTGCGCTTTCCCCACTCCGCTGTCATTGTCTGTGAGCCTGCCTGGATGTCCTGTTAGACTGTAACCCCCCTGAGGGCTGGGATGGTGTCGCTGGAGCCCAGAGGAGAACCTGGCAGAGAGGAGGAGCTTCCTAAATATTTTGTTGATTGAGTGAGGGAGCTGAGGGAATGAATGGGGAGCACCTTGGGGCAGGGGCAGTGTCATAATGACAGGACACAGTATGTGTCCCCATTTCAGGGCATGCGCCTGGCACCCAGTGGACCTGCAGTCAGGGTGGGTGAATGGAGGCAAAAGGAGTAGGGGATGGAGGGGAGGAGGGGCAGGGAAGGTTGGACTCAGACAGTGGTGCCCACCTGGGTGCAGCTCTGTTTCTCCACCAGGGGGCGCTGGGGGTTCTGGAGTTGTGGCCTCCAGACTTGTAGTTTTCTCCCTGAGGCTCAGCCTTAAAACCCACAGAGGTGTGGGTTGGTTGTTTCGCTCCATAGAAGGGTTCAGGAGGCAGCCAGGATCTGAGCGAAGGAGCCCACCCAAAGTTAGGTTACCGCAGCAACAGGCACAGGACTGGCTTGACCTGCCCTTGCCTGGTGGGACAGGAAGCAGCCAGCTCCCTGTTCTGGGATCAGGGTACACCCAGGTAATGCCCCCCTTGGGACAGATAGGTCCTTGCCGCTGAAGGCTGTGCCTAGAGTTGCATGGGTCCGGAGCTGGGAAGAGGCTCAGAGCCCTTTCTGTCATGGGGGGAGGAAATTGGCACAGATTCCTGGACACCGGTAATTCCTTAGAACTCACAGCTTCATCTCCCCTCTCCACCCCATGCCAGTCAAGGCCAACCCAATCTTCCAGGAAGTCAGGGCCCTGGGAGACAGGAGGAGCAGGACACTGTCCCTGCCCTCCAGGAGCACCCCTGACAGACGCCCTGCTCCTGTGCCCTCCCAGTGGCTGCTGGAGCCAGGTGGCCTGCATAGAGATCCTGGCTCAGCATCTCACCTGTGATCTTGGACACTGCTCTTAACCCCTCCTGTGTCTCAGTTTCTCCATATGTAATGCTGTTAGAATGATGAAATAAGTTGTTCCATGAGAGCCTCTTAGAATTGTGCCTGTGGAGCAGCGGACATTCAATGAACAGAAGCTGTCATTGCAATGAGGGTTCTGTAGAGGCAGATCCTTAGGAGCTTGTGGGTAAAGACATGCAGGACACCAGCCGGACACGTGCCCCGGCCGTATTCCCTCCATCTTGGGATCAGCTTTGAACTTCCACCAGCTGGTCATTCGATGGCAAGTCCTCAGCTATGCAGAAGAGGTCTTAGTAGTCTGAGCTCATGGGGCTTTTTGGACCTGAAAGGGAGCACACCAAACAGATCCAGAGAGAGAACTGTGGCCAGGAGGTGCCAAGTGACCTGGAAAAGGTCACAGAGACAAGTGGAAGCAGGGCAGGGAGAAGGGCCCAGCCCACTAACCACCCACCCCATTTCCTGGGGCCACATGGCCGCGCAGTCGCTCCACGGGGCCATCCATCCCAGCCAAGATGGCTCGGTGCTTTTTGTCTAAATTAGATGCCACCGATTTTGTATAATAAAGAGTTTTTGCAATGTGGCTTTTGTCTTTCCCCCTCCCCTGTGAACAGGTTTGCCAGGAGACCAGTACCGATGGTAAGAGCGAGAGAGTTGAGTGGGCAGTGAGGCATCAGAGGGAGGTGAGGAAGCAGCTCAGGATGCTGGAAGATGGAGCATGGCCAACGGCTGGACCTGGCCTGGCTGTGCATCCTTTCCCCCGGGCACAGGGCTACTGTGAGCCCAGCCTCTTTTTTAATGTCCTTTTTAAAATATTATATTTTATTGTTTATGCTATTGCAGTTGTTCCAATTTTTCCCCTTTTGCCCCTCTCCACCCGGCCTCCCCCGACTCCCTCAGGCAATCCCCCCACCATAGTTCATGTTCATGGGTCATGCATATATATTCTTTGACTGATCCCTTTACCTTCTGCCAACCAGTCCCCACCTCCCCCTTTTACTCTTACAGCTGTCAGTCTGTCCCATGTTTCTGTGCCTCTGATTCTATTTTGGTCATTAGTTTATTTTGTTCATTCGATTCCATATAAGGGAGGCCATATGGCATTTGTCTTTCACTGACTGACTTATTTCACTTAGCATCATGTTCTTCAGGTCCATCCCTGCTGTTGCAAAGGATGAGAGATCCTTGTTTTTACTGCTGTGTAGTGTTCCACTGGAGCACAGCCTCTTGTGTGGTAGGGGGTGATACATTGGGGGCCGGTCCTCTTGGCTCTTGTTTCTGCCTCTGCTCCTGCTTCAGCTTTCTCTGCTATGTGCCTTCTGACCCTCTCACTGAACATAGGCTCACAATCCCCACTATTCTTCCAGAAGCAGCACATGTCACTTCCTCCATGAAGCACTCCTTGATTCCGACCCTCTGCCAGAGACCATCTCTCCCTTCTCTGAACTCTTATGTTGGTTTGCTTGTACTTCTCTCCCGGGTGTGTAGTTCTCAAGGCCTCACTCTCGGATGATCGTATACGTAGAGGTGCACAGCACAGCGCCCGAGGGTGTGGACTCTGGACAGGCCCCTTGGGCTCAGAGGCTGACTCCACCATTTACCAGTTGTATGGTGGTGTGACAGTTTCTTAACTTCTGTGTGCCTCAGTTTCCCCTTCTCCAAGATGGAGATAACAATAGTGCCTTCCTAATAGGCTTGATAGGGCTTTCAATGAGTCTGTGACCCAGTACGTAGGAAACACTTTCTAAGTGGGTGCTGTTGTGTCGCTGGAGCGTTTGTGCCTGTGTCTTGTCCCCTAATGAAGCCCGTAACCTCTTGAGGAGATCAATCTCTTACTTCAACCAGTCAGTGTCCCCCCATGGTCTCAACACAGGGCCTGGCCATGGAGAGTCCTCACTGACCCTTTGTGGAATGATGATGGGACCCGAGTGCCCTCCGCTCTCAGCCGCTGTCCCTGCTTCGGTCCCCTGCAGAGCAAGCAGGGCTGTCCCCATGGCCATGGCCCTTCCTCCCACAGCCCCGCCTGAACTCCAGCAATTTTCCCTGGCGGCTCCCACGTTCTGGCCTAACTTTAGGGTTGGTTTCCAGCTGTGGTTGGATTTTTCTGTTTGAAAAATATTTTAAGCAGCTGGTGGAGAGGTGGGAAAAGAATAATAAATAAGCTAGTGAAAGGAAGATTGTCTGAATGTCTTGGAGCTGTGGTGGCCTACAGCTGGTCTCGGGGTCATGCCTAGGACTGGGGAGCTCTCAGGTGGTCAGGTGTGGGGAGGGGACACACTGGTGGCTTCAGGCCAAGGAGAATGACTGCCCTCATAGGCACCTCCTGTGCGTGTCCCACTTTCTGCCCTGCATGGACTCTGAGGATGCAAGAATTAAATGAGTGTGAGAGAGCTAGTTTTGCAACAGGCAGGAATGAGGTTAGACACTGAAAAGAACTTAGTATCAGAACCTATCCCAGAAACCTGCCTTTATGTCACCCAAGACTCTGTTTTCTCCAGAACTCACCTTCCTAGCTCTTATCACTCACTACCTCGGGTGGCCGGCCCCCCAGCTGCTCATCCCCAACAGCGCCGCCCCAACCTCAAGGACCTCAGGTTTCCTCAGCTTCCTCTTCCCTTTGAGTTCCACTCTGCCACTGAGGCACTCCGGCTTTTTTTGGAAATCTTCACCTCCCTGGACCCGAGAGGGGGAGACCTCCCCAGCGGGAACCGGCAGCTCCAGGCTGACAGCCAGGGGCGGAGGCCCGTGGGCCACCCCACGTGCAGATGGAAGATGCCCGCTGCCCCTGTGCTGGCTGGGGGGGGACTGTGGAGACAGAGACGCACAGAAAACCAGGGATGGGAGAGAAACTAAATCACAGAGTGGAACAGAAGCCGAGTCAGAAAGAGACAGGGAGCAAGTCAGATGTGGGGGTAGGGAGTGGGCTGTCACCAGGCAGTGCCCCTGGCCAGGGCCACATGGAAATTCCTGTGGTCTCTGATGGCAGGGTGGGCTCAGCCCTGAGAGCTGCCCAGTGCCTGTGGAGCTGGGGCCCAGTGTGGGGTCTCAGGCCCGGGGCAGACAGGGAGGCCCTGCCCTCCACACCCAGTTCTCCTGAGGGCTCCCTCCACCGGAGTCAGAGCTGGCAATGGGGTGATGCCTGGAAGAGCTGTGGGTGCCAGGGAGTGCCTCACAGTCTAGGGGAGCCAGTGGGAGGGTGCAGGTGGGATAGGAAAGGCTGGGAAGTGGGGAGCTGACCTTCCAGCACAAGGTGGGATACCAGTGGAACAGGTAAGTGCTGGGCCTGAGGACCAGTGGGGGGCTGTGCTGCTGAGGATTAAGGGGTGGTGGGCGGGTATGTAAAGGAGGTGGTCTGGGGCTCAGGGAGCTTTGCAGGTGTGAGTATACGCTAGCCAGGGAGTCTGGGCCGAAGGTGCACCTGCAACTCTCAGCCGTCTGCAGCGGGGAGGAACCGTGCAGCAGGGAGAGCTCGCTCCGTTTTGAGTGGGTTGACAGCTTTCTTCAAGGCCTCCCCTATGGCCATCCAAAGCCCTTGGGCACCTCTGCCCTCCCGGGCCTCCTGCAGCAAGGAGAACTGCACTGGTCTACACTTGTAACTGAAATCTCTGCCTGTTAGCTGACCCTTGCCGCCGGCTAACTCCGACCACAGCGAAATCTAAGAGTCCCAGAAGCTATCAGGGTGGGAGAGTGGGGATCGGCACTTCCTAACACCATTGCACATTTACACGGAGCATGACAATTTCCAGAGCGCTTTTTCTTACCATGAATCACATATAGTTTAATAAGTAATTATAAATCAAACATCCATGTTTCTATTGCCCAGGTCAAGAAATAGAATCCTGCCAGCACCTCAAAAGTTCCTGCATCTTTCTCGATCACAGCCCCATTTCTCCTCCCTGGAGGGAACTAGTACCCTGACTTTTGTGATCGTCATTTCCTTGTTTGTCTTTCAAAGCATTTAGTCTCTCAGATATTATCATCTCTGAGTTTCACAATAACCCTATTATTCCCACGTCACAGATGAGGAAACTGAGGCTCAGGAAGGTTAAGTAAGTAGTTCAAGGACAGCCAGCCTGTAAGCGTCAGAACGGGAATCATATTTGGATAGGCTGATTGCCCTCAGGAAAGTTTCTCGGTCACGCCAGAATCCACAGGAAATGCTAGGGCAGCCCCAGCATTAGAGGCCAGCACCCCAGGGCCCCAGAGAAGGGGGAGGCATCTTCATAGCCAGGCCAGGTACTCCCCTCCGGGACTGGTTGCCTCCTGACTCCTCAGGGTCCTGCTCTCTGAGTACCTGACAGGAAATGATGGAAACCCAGCGGAGAGCAACTGGAGGTCTGGGAAGTGAGCAGAGCTGATGTGGGACAGGATCCATGCCGACAGGGAGCTTCGGGCCCTGCCTGACACGTGCCATGGGCTCCCAGGGCTGTGGGGATGTGCCCAAGCCAGGTGTGTGCCCAGGTGTTTACCGGATTTACCAGGTGCGCCCTCCTTGGTGGGCCAGGTATGCTTGGTGTGAGCATGCATGTGTGTGTGTGCACCTGGCATGTCTGTGTGCACACCCAGCTCTGTCTACACACTGAAATCACTCCGAAGCACTCCCCTGCCCTGAATCTTTTTCTCTTCATTCTAAAATTTTACCTGCTCATCATAAAACATTCTAACACAGATGCCTCTCCTCTAATTCTAATCCAAATGATCCTAGAATGATCCTATAATTTCCAAATGCAGTAGTTTTAGGTTTAATTATTTTTAACAACATAGTATCGGAATCTACTTATTATTTTTCAACTTCTTTTTTGACTTAATATACCTTTGCCATCTTTTCTGTCAGTATGTATGGACATATTTCACTTTTTTTTAGCAGCTGAAGAGTACTCCATTCAACAGATGCACCATGAGTGTGTGTGTGTGCACCTGGCATGTGTTTAGCTGGGTGGACCCCTCTGTGTCCCAGCTCCCCTAGTCCCCTAGAAGCTGAGAGAGCACGGTGCAAGGGAGGGGGGTGACAAGGAGACTGGCTCCTCCACAATCACCTGCACTGGGAGGTAGCCCAGTCCCAGCTGCCCTTTGATCTCTTGCAAATAGATTCCTCTACAACCCCACCCACCCAAAGTCCACCCTGTCTTCTCCTGTCCTCTGTCCCCTTCCCTTTCTTCCCCAGTCCCCTTCCCCTCCTCCGTCCTGACCCTGGACCTCTGAGCAGCACTGCGGGTTTGCAGGGGCTGCTGGGTGACCTCCTGGCCTCTGAGACTATCTGATCTCAGAGAGCTGGGAGGAACCGGGCTGAGGGACCCAGAGTTCAGCAGGCTCTGAGCCGACAGCCTGCTCAGGCCAAGGCTGTCCCAGGAGAAGGCACTGTGCCGATGGTGAGGCTGGCGCTGCCTCGCTCCCAGATGGCAGCGCCCTGCTTCCCAGAGGGCACGTGTGATGGGAGCTGTGCCAGGCAAGCATGTGCCCCCGCTTCTACTCCAGTGTCATGGAAAACCTGAAGCCTTGATCTTTGTTCTTGATTGCTCCTCCCTGCCTTTTACTACTGGAAACTTTCGGCTTCTTTGTTCCCATCAGCTTGGGAGGGAGGTGTAGGGTGGGGGGGCAGTGGGAGGTGGCTCAGTTAGCAGCCGGTTACAGAGCTCCGAACTTCTGAGGATCAACCCGACCCCTTCTCTCTCTCTCTCTCTCTCTCTCTCACATAGTTGACCTACAGACACTGCACTTCTGTGGGGGATTGGGCCGGGGAACAGGGCGGGCACAGCCTTCAACGTCCTTCCCGGGTAAGCTGCCTCCCCTCACCAAGGGTTGGCCTCCTCTTGTCCAGGGCTGTGGTTCCCCTTGTTCCAAACACCTCTTGTGTCCCAGTGGCAAGTGGTTCCCAGCCCTTCTCCTTCCTCAGGGCAGGTCCAGAGTGTCTGTTTACCATGGGATCCAATTAGAGGTTTAGGCAAGGAAACCACTTTGCCAGTCGCTTCCCTCCCCAGCGCCTTGCCCAGCTCTGCTGGCCTCTCCCCCTCCCTTCTCCCTCATGGCCAGAGTTCACGGAGACTTCTCAGGTCAGTGGTTCTCACCTTCCTTTCCTCCTCAGCAGAGAGAACCGCCCCCCACAACCCCGACCATTCTCTGGAGCCTGGCACCTTCCTTCCTCGGGGACAGTAGGCTTTGGGAAAGGAGGGAGTGAGCCTAGGGGTTAAACCCACAGCAGATCACCCCCTCTCAGGCCCCGCCTCATCTCCTGGCACTGTCTGCTAAATGAGCAGATGTGTCTCTTGCTTTCCGCACCTTAGAGGTGAGCTTGGGGAGGGAAAGGTGAGGCAGAGAGAGATGGGGGAGACTTCAGCCCAAGATGAGGGAGGACATGGGGGCTGAAACAAAAAGGGAGAAAACGCAGGTCTTCATTCAGCAGCTTCTGTACTCAAAAACCAACCTGTCCCTCATCAATTCATAGATTCATCTGAGGAGCTTATAATGTCACTGTGTGTGGGGCGTGTGTTGGGGAGATGTGTGGCGCTGGAGGGGAGGTGATGAGCTCGGAAGAGGGAGATCTGGGAGAGGCTGGCACAGTCAAGGCCTGCCTCCCAGAGGGGTGGTAGGCGACTGAAGACTAGGCCAGCTGGAGTGGTCAGAGAGGGGGTGGCAAGTGGGGTGGAGGGAGGCAGGGCAGCCTATCTGGACTCCTGTGCTTAGGCCTTGTGTGCCCGGCTGGGGCTTGGTGGGGCTCTGCCCTATCTGTCTGTCTGCCCGCCTGCTGTACTGGCCTGGAGTCTGGAGCAGGCAGTGCTATGTGACAGAGGCAATCACACTTGCTGGCTGGGTGCTGAGTGCACGCCCTTCCCTTGATGATGCTCTGTCTACTGGGAGCCTGGCTGGGCCAGAGCAAGACTGAGAAAAGCAGCGCTCACCCCTGCGGGCCAGAAAGGGGTGCTGTGGGCTGAAAGACTACTGGCCAGGCCTCTCCACCACCCACATCCGATTCACCTCGCTGCCCAAGTGGGACAGATTATTTTTGCTCCTTCAGATTCTGCCAGTGCCTTTGCCCCCTTTCCAGGAGTTACTCAGTTACCAGTGTCGGTTTTCTATTTCCAGAGCAAGGCAGGCCCTGCCTGCCCGGCTTCCTCCACCACAAGCCTCAGGAGGCCTTTCCCTTCTATCCCACCCTGGACAGGCTGAATGCCTGAGGCCAGGTCCAAGGGCAGGGTCGCCCTGGTCCCATCTGAGGGAGGGCTAACTCCTCTCTCCTCCACATCTTCATTCTCTTGCTCCTCCTAGACCAATCCCATCAGCACATGAACATACTCTAACTCTCATCTTTAAAAAAATTCCCTCGCTAAGACCCAGTGTCCCCTGCCCCCGCCCCGCCCACAGCCAGGGCCCATCACTCTGCTCCTTCCACAGCCATACTCTCACCAGAGTGGAGACACTTCCATTTGCCACTTACTCCCCAGATTTTCCCTCTTCACCCCTTTGCCTGTGTCTTCTGCCCCACCACCCTCTCCACTGTACCTGTCCATATTGAATTCACCAGAGCCGGTGAACACTTCTCAGCCTCCCTTATCCCTTCTCTCAGCAGCTTAAACTCAGCCGACCCCCACCCGGAAGCCCGCTCCTCCCAGTTCCCCCACAAACCAGGTGCTCTCCTGGTTTCCTTCCTGCCCTGCTGGTGGCTCCTACTTAGGCTTCTTGGCAGGTTCTTCTTTAATGCAACTGTAATGCCAATGCCCTTGGACTTGGTCCTGGGCTTCTATCTCTATGTTTCCATGGCTGCAGACACCACCCATATGGTAGCAAGTCCATGTTCCCAACCCTAGCCTGTCCCTCCTCTTTGAGCACTGACTCCCAGGATCAGCTCCCACTTGGTGTTTGTACCTGAGGTCTCCCAGGTATTGTGAACTTCACCTGCCTCAACAAGAAGTCTTGATTCTCATCCCATTGCCCTCCAGTCTTGCCCACATCACCTCCACCTTCTAAGTTGCTAAAGACCGTGGACCTTGATTCCTCCTAATCTTTCACATCCAATTTATATCAAGTCCAGCAAATCCTACTGCCAAAGGGTGCTTCTACATCTGCCATTTCTCTCAGTTGCCCTCACCAGCCCGTTTTCCTGCACTACCACCCTCTCTTGCTTGGACTCTGTGGCGGCCTCATTACAGGTCTCTCTGCTTCCAGCTCAGGACTCCTGCATTTCAATGTCCGTGAAGCATTAAGATTCATCATTCAGACCGTAAAACCCTTTCCCCATAGGCCTTTCAGTGTGTGTGTACGTGTGCGCACAATGTTACTGGGTGGTTTGGGGCTCTTCTCATTTCCCCAGCTTCATCTCATGCTTCTCCATTGGCCAGGCATGTGCGTCTTCTTCCAGTTTCTAATGGTCAGTTATTTTCCTGCCTCCGGGCCTAGAATCTCCCCTCCCACAACGCTCAGCCAGCCCCTTCTCATCCTTCAGGTTGGCCTGGGTATCATCTCTTCAGAGAGGGTTTCCTCACTGTGCTGTCAAAAATGGGCTCCCCCCTCCTTTAATTCCTCCTTTCTCCTTCCTTTCTTTTCTTTCCTTTTTTCTTTCTTTTTCTTTGGAGAATAAAGTTTGTAGTCACTCTCCAAGAAATGAGAGGGGCATGTGTGGAGAGATACACCAACCCCCTCGTTCAATTTCTATTTCAACTCTTTATTTGGTTTATTGGCACCCTAGCACTTACCACATTTATAATCATTTTATTCATTTGTTTACTTGCTTTTACTTTTGTCTAATGTAAGTTCTGTGTGGGCAGAACTAGGACATGTTCACTATCGTACCCCCAGTGCTTAGCAGAGGGCTTGGTGTTTGGTGGACATGCAATAAGACTTTGTTTATTGCATACCAACACCTTAGTGCATGTCCACCAAAAACGAGCAGCTGATGAATAGTCTCAGCTGCTGAGGTCAGTCAGGTTCTGGCAGCTCTGGAAGGAAGGGATGGAGGAAAGGAAGATGATGGTTGGTAGAAGACACTCCCTAAGTAGGGTTTACAGATTTAGCAAATAAAAATACAGGATGCTCAGTTAAATTCAAATTTCAGATAAACAACAAATTATTTTTTAGTATAAGTGTATCCAAAATTTAAAATTTAATTGGGCATACTCTATTTTATCTGGCAACCAGGCCAGTGAGGAGGGTGAGGTGGGGGGTGGAGCCTGATGGGATAAGGGGCTGA
Organism: Macrotus californicus; assembly: GCA_007922815.1. Lineage (NCBI taxonomy): Eukaryota > Metazoa > Chordata > Mammalia > Chiroptera > Phyllostomidae > Macrotus > Macrotus californicus. The sequence goes on from VMDR010001216.1 coordinate 117,101, forward strand.
GGGACAGCATGGGGAACCAATGGAGTCAGTGGAAGCTGTCATGAGACCTAACCAAGTAACAGCAGAGCAGTCACTGGTGTACCAGAGTGGGAGCTGTGCCTGAGATGGGCCGGAGGTTGTGGGACAGGGTCCTCAGGTGGTGGTGGGAATTCAGGTCCTTGCCCTTCTAAGGTCACAGGTAAAACCTGTTGGACTCTTCATTTTCCATGACTTCTGACTTGTCAAATTTAGTGTGTTTCAACATCCACTTACAGGATGCTCTAGGGCATGCTGGGCCCTGGGCCAGGCCCTGGGGGCACAGAGAGGAGTGAGGCTTGTCCCTTCCTTCCCATGCCCAGAGCAGAGCACAGGCAACATGACCCCGCTGTGGGAGGCAAGCCTCGCCAGTCCCACCGTCCCCAGCCACAGGGCTGGGCGCCTTTCTTGCTTTAACTCATCTCATCCTCCAAGCACACGAGAAGGCATTTTAAAAAAGATTTTATTTATTTTTAGAGAGAGGGGAAGGGAGGGAGAAAGAGGGAGAGAAACATTAATGTGAGGGAGAAACATCTATTGGTTGCCTCTCGAATGCACCCTGACTGGGGACAAAACCCATAACCCAGGGATGTGACCTGATGGGGAATGGAACCGGCACCTTTTGCTTTGCAAGATGGCGCCCAACCAACTGAGCCACACCCGTCAGGGCAAGAGAAATGGCATTTTTGCTGTCATTTCATAAACAAAGAGGTAACTGTTTAGGTGATTCTATAACTTAGCAAACCTCCCACAGGAAGTAAGAAATGGAGCAGGATGCAAACCTGGTGTTTTGATCCCTTGGAGCAGAAGTCCGTCTTGGAGGCCCTCAGCTGTCCCAGCCAGGTCAGAGCTGGGGGCTGCCGGAGGCGAGCAGGGCCGGACTCCCCCTCAGGCCCTGCAATGGGGGCCAGAGCACAGGCTTCCTAACGGTCTCTTTACACCCAGGCCCTTCCCACCCAGGCCCAGAGGAGTTGCCTGGACATGTGATAGGGCAGGAATTGCACATGTCCTGGTCTCACCAGCCACTCCCAGTGACATTAAACATATTGTCTACTGACTTCAGTCTCCCCAAGGGCTCAGAAGTTTAAGCACTTGGGAGTACAAGCAGGATATAAGAAGGGGCTGGTGAAATGCTAACCCCACCTGATCCCCTCCCACCCTGAGAGCCCCTGTCCCTTCTAACTCTGGGGCTCCACCTGGGCTCACATTCCTTTGCTTGGAGATCCCATGTCTCCTAGACTCTCGGATTGGGCTGGGCTCCAAGAGGGCATCCTTGCTCCCCTTCTTCCTCCAGGAAGGCCAGTCCTCCCTGACTGTGACAAGTAGGCTCCAGTGGCATCAGAAGTCCCTGGGAAGGAGAGGCTGCACAGCCCATCTTGCTCATCCCCCCAGGGTCTCCTGTGCCTAAGGAGTAGAAACTTCCACCCAGCTCTGTCCCTTTCGGCGGCATCTGTGGCAACCTGCTATAGTTCATGCCTCTGAGAACCAAGGTGACCTTGGAAATTGCCGTTCAGCTAATTCTTTTTCTGTCTTTCCAGTTTCCCATGACTCTGTATCTTTATTTTCCGTGTCTCTATGTTGCTTCCTAGTTAATTAATTTCCAAGGGGACGTAGCTTGAATGTGGGGATCTCCTTGAGTCCTTCATGGGATGGACACGCGGCATTTCTCAGCGCTGGATCCAACACCTAATGAGTGAGTCTAGACACACACTTTATACGTTTTCTTAATTACATTTGGTCTAATTCTTAGGGTTGCCCCCCTGCACGGGCGTGCACACACAGTCACATGCACGCACAGCTGCACATGTGTTCTCTTGCCCGTGCTTATACGTGCATTCCCGCACTTACACCAGCCCCTGGATGCCAGCCAACCATCTCCCCTGTAGCAGAAGGCACTGGTGTGTCGGGAGTGCAGCCCCTGCCATGGACGGCCCGTGGGAAAGTTCATCCTTGGGCCCTTTGTGGAACAAACATCATGATGGGCCACTGGGGCCGAGGAAGGCCATCCTTGAACAGGACGGGCTCGGGCCGAGACAGAGATAATCAGCAGGGGAATTTGTGGGTGAGGGCTGTTTAGCTTAGAAGGCGCTCACATGAGGAAGGAGCCATAACATAATAGGAGGCTTGAGCCCAAGTAGAAGACAATTCCCCACAGTGAGAGTGTGGGGACAGGGAGTAGCTGAAAGACTTTTAAGGACAAAGACTCTAGTAATCAACGTTATGATTTATGTTACTGTGTGGCAAAGAACTGCCCCTCGGGTCCTCGCATATCTACAGGGAAGCTCTACTGCATCTACTTACTGACCTTGTTGAGTGATGTTTGAATAAATCCTGATAAATGGACTGAATTAGATGTTTGATTCAATGCAGATGGAGAGTGGAAATGTTCCTAGGAGACAAGACATAAGAGAGAAAATTCCACAGACACAAGAACTTGGAACCAGAAGTAACTGGGAAGGTGGGGGGGGCGGCGGGGGAGAAGCACAAGCTCAACCTCGTTCCCACCCCAAACATTTCTAGACACATTGGGAGAGACCTGTGGGGTGAATGTTTGAGTTCATCTTATCTCGTTTGACCCAAGCTGAGCAAATTGACCCAAGCCGAATTACATGTAAATACACACATGAAAATATATATGTATTCACACTCTCGTGAGCATTTCTTTCCCCTTTATAGAATGTGAATGAGGCAGTGATTTGGCAAGTATCAGGTTAACTTGAAAAATGAAGACAGCCAAACCAGAATATTTAGGTTCAGAAAATCTACCACTGGCCTGAATTATTGGTTTGGCCATCTAGAGTTAGCAAATTAACCAGAAAATTGCCAAAGTCCTGCACTTATGCTGGATAGACACAGTTTTAGGGTGGCCTACATCCTTGCAGATACATAGATATCACCCCACACATTATTATTAAGTCTATCCTTCCACATATTATTACCTCTAATCTGTATTTGTAACCAACTCAGTGATTGTCCCGGATTATCTAGGACCAATCTGTCCTACGAGGCTGGTTTTCTACAGCTGCCTATCATGTGACTGAGCCATGGACACAAAACACCGAAAAAGCAGGACACACTAAGCAAAGGCCATGATTGCTTCAGTTCATATTATTGTTTTCATTCCCTACTGATATGTGCTCAGAAAATGCAGTAAAGTTAACTACGAGCCTAAATTGCACATACCCGGCAAAGAAAGCCTACTTTTAAAACAGACCCCCAAATAAATAGCAGTAAATATGAAACTAAAGGAAAGAAAGAAAGAGAGAGAGAGAGAAAGAAAGAAAGAAAGAAAGAAAGAAAGAAAGAAAGAAAGAAAGAAAGAAAGAAAGAAAGAAAGAAAGAAAGAAAGAAAGAAAGAAAGAAAGAAAAAAGAAAAAAAAAAAGGAAAGAAAGAGGAAGAGGGCAGGTATAATGAAGGTTTCTAGGACCAAAGAGAGATGCGGGTTTTCACCTCAGTTCTGCGAGAGGCTCGCTTTGAAAATTGGTTGGCGTCACCATTTGCGTCATCATTTGCGTCACCATTTGCGTCACCATTTGCGTACCATAGAGCAGGTCCCGGTGCTTTTGAGAAGTCCCTTCCCGCTGTAAAATACCGAGGGCCCCCCTCACCCCACCCACACCAGGACTGTGTAACTCAAGTAGATCAGGTGTTATGAGGAGTGGAAATTGTGCCTCTCAAACTTTAATGTGCCTATTAAATGTGAGTCGCCTGGGGATCTTGTTAAAATGCAGATTCTGATTCACTAGGTCTCTGTTTGAGATTCTTTATTTCTAACAAGCTCCCAGGTTGGCCAAAGCTGCTAGTCCAGGGACCACACTTGAAGAAAAAAAAAGGCATAAAATATACTGGGTCTGGTCTGAGAAGTCCAGGTCTGTCCATCCTGTCTTATCTGTGCTGAGCCCTAGTTTCCTCTTTTTGCAAAGCAAAAACAGTCATAAACACGCACTCCCAAAGGGTGTTGTGAGACTATGGGAGATAGCCCTCTATATCATAGAGTGCCTTAGTGTTTGTTACCGTTTCGGGGCTGCCCGGCTTTACCTTCAAAGACTCTTGGGTAGGTGGACCGATGGAGTGATAATCGTGCGTCCTCGCATCCGGTGCACCGAGCTTTCACGGGAAGCTGTTATTTGCAGAGCCAGTTGCTCTGTGTGTCTCCCTCCGCCCTCTGATCGCAGGTCAGCCTGTGCTGGGGCGTGACCCAGGGAGGCCGCCCGACTCCCAGCTGTGCTGGGGCTCTGGAAGCCGCTCCTCCAGCTCCCAGCTTGTGGGCTGGCCCTGGGCAGACGTCTGCACAGAGCGATTTTTCCTCCCTCGTTTCCCCTCAGGCAGCCAGTACCCTCACGCCCTCTCGCCCTCACGCCCTCACGCCCTCCTGCCCTTAGCTCACTCCACCCAACCCGCCCCCATCAAAACTCAGGTCAGGAAAGTGCCTGATACTCAGATTCATGGAGTCGGCAATGGCTGATAAGGCTTAGAGGTGACTGCTCCTTGGAGGACAAAGCCAAGATGCGGGTTAGAACCACAAAGGAGTGGTTAAGGCAGCAGTGCCTGGAAGGGGCGGCATTTTTGGAAGTGGTTAAAAGGCTTCTCTACTACCTCTGAAATCCCAGACCTCAGTGTCCTGCATCCGTCGGCCTGGCCCTTTTCCGTTTCCAGCCAGAAACATCCCAGCCTTGCGGCGTTCCTAAGCTTGCTTCTGACCTACTGGAGCGTTTGTGAGAGCTGAGAACAGCTCCTTCGATTTCAGAGGCTGAAGTGAGGGTCTGGCAGGTCCGGGCTTCTTGCCCACGTGGAAACGTGGGCACAGCTGTCCTTATCAACCAGGGGTTCTCAGTCTGCTTCTCCCAGGACAGCCTTGGCAGTGGACTCTCCGTGTGGGACACACAGTCTTTCCTGAATGCCCTGGGCAATGAGTACCAGTGCCCACCCCGGCCCCAGGCCCAGGTGTGGCTCTACCCTTTTTTCCCTTGTTCAGGCCAGTCTCATCCAAATAAGGGAGAAGAATACTATTACAAGGATAGTCTTGATTTGCTCCAATTATTATTTTTTAAAGTGTGGCATTCCCAAGCTTCGGTGCTTTACTTAACATTAGGAACAAATCGTGATGTGTGGACACTCTGTTGAGAACTGTGTCCACAGAGTCTGTTGGCCCCAATACTAGGGACAGGGACTGCCCACCCAGGAAGGGGATTTGATTTGATGCAACAGATCCACTGAATATTTATTATGTACCAGGCTCCCAGCCTTGGAAGATACAAAGATAAATAAGACATGGGCACTCTGTGGCCAGCTGGGAAGAGGGGGAGAGATGGGTCTCCTCTAAGGACATGATGTTCTCTCAGGCTCTTATCATGTTACATGGCCTCAAGCTGCCATTAGGGCTGTTTTGGCCACCTCTGTCTTTCTTTTTTCTTTCTTTCTTCTTCCTCGATGAACCTTGCTATTTTATTTTTCATTTTATGTCTGTTCAGTTAGTAATCTGAGAAATCAGCTTTTGAGTTTGTTTGAATCAGGAAACCAGTTTGTTTCCTGATTCATCAATTTTTGCCTTTATTTTTGTTTCTACTTTCTTTGAATATCCTCTTGATTTAATTGAATATGTAGCTCATTAACATTCAATGTTATTTTCTTTTCTAAAGTGTATTTTATGGATTATGCTATTACAGTTGTCCCATTCCCCCTGCTCCCTTTACCCCCCCTCCATCATTCACCCCAGTTCCCTCCAGCATTCCCCCCATCTTAGTTCATGTCCACGAATCATACATATAAGTTCTCTCCATTTCCTATACTATTCTTAACCTCCCCCTGTCTATTTTGTACCTACCAATTATGTTTCTTCTTCTCTATACCTTTTCCCCTATCTCCCTCCCCACTGCTAACCCTCCATGTGAACTCCATTTCTGTGATTCTGTTCCTGTTCTAGTTGTTTGCTTAGTTTGTTTTTGTTTTTCAGGTTCAGTTGTTGATAGTTGTGAATTTGTTGTCATTGTACCGTTCATAGTTTTTGATCTTCTTCTTTTTCTTAGATAAGTCCGTTTAATATTTCATATAAATAAGGGTTTGGTGATGATGAACTCCTTTAACTTGACCTTATCTGGGAAGCACTTTATCTGCCTTTCCATTCTAAATGATAGCTTTGCTGGATAGAGTAATCTTGGATGCCTTTCATGTCTTTGAATACTTCTTTCCAGTCCCTTCTTGACTGTAAGGTTTCTTTTGAGAAATCAGCTGATAGTCTTATGAGAACTCCTTTGTAGATAACTCTCTCCTTTTCTCTTGCTGCTTTTAGAATTCTCTCCTTATCTTTATTTTTAAGTATATTTTATTGATTATGCTATTACAGTTGTCCCATTCCCCCCACTCCCTTTATTCCCCTCCACCATGCACCCCTCTTCCTTCAGTGTTCCCCCATCTTAGTTCATGTCCACGAATCATACATATAAGTTCCCTCCATTTCCTGTACTATTCTTAACCTCCCCCTGTCTATTTTGTACCTACCAATTATGTTTCTTCTTCTCTATACCTTTTCCCCCATCTCCCTCACCACTGCTAACCCTCCATGTGAACTCCATTTTTGTGATTCTGTTCCTGTTCTAGTTTTTTCCTTAGTTTTTGTTTTATTTTTTAGGTTCAGTTGTTGATAGTTGTGAGCTTGTTGTCATTTTACTGTTCAGAGTTTTTGATCTTCTTTTTCTTAGATAAGTCCCTTTAACATTTCATATAAATAAGGGCTTGGTGATGATGAACTCCTTTAACTTGATCTTATCTGGGAAGCACTTTATCTGCCTTTCCATTCTAAATGATAGCTTTGCTGGATAGAGTAATCTAGGTTTTAAGTTTTGCTTTTCATCATTTTGAATACTTCTTTCCAGGCCCTTCTTGCCTGCAAAGTTTCTTTTGAGAAATCAGCTGATAGTCTTGGAGGAATTCCTTTGAAGGTAAGTGTCTCCTTTTCTCTATTTGCTTTTAAGATTCTCTCCTTATCTTTAATCTTGGGTAACTTAATTATGATGCACCTTGGTGTGTTTATTCTTGGATTCAATTTCTTTGGGACTCTCTGAGCTTCCTGGACTTCCTGGAAGTCTATTTCCTTTGCCAGATTGAGGAAGTTTTCCTTCATTATTTGTTTGAATAAGTTTTCAATTTCTTGCTCTTGCTCTTCTCCTTCTGGCTCCTCTATGATTTGGATGTTGGAGCATTTAAAGTTGTCTGAGAGATTCCTCAGCCACTACTCATTTTTTTGAATTCTTATTTCTTCATTCTGTTCTGGTTGGATCTTCATTCTGTTGGATGGATTTCTTCCTTTTGTTCCAAATTGTTGATTTGAGTCCTATTTTACTTCCCTTCACTGTTGGTTCCCTGTGTATTTTTCTTTATTTCACTCTGTATAGCCTTCATTTCTTCCATTGTTTTGCAGCTGTACTCAATAATTTTGGGGAGCATCCTGATTACCAGTGTTTTGAACTCTGCACCTGATATCCTCATTGCTTAGTTCTTTTTCTGGAGTTTTGATCTCTTCTTTCATTTGGGCCATATTTCTTTGTCTCAGTACACCTGTTATATTGTAAGAGGCAGAGCCTTAGGTATTCACCAGCACAGGGCAACCCACTTGCTGCACTGCAGCATTGTATGTGGGGGAGGGGTCAGAGAGAGAACAATGCCACTTGCTCAGCTCTCACCCTGCTTTCAGTCACTGCCCACCCCAACTACCCACAAGGGAATTGCACCATTTTTAGTGCTGATTCTCAGGTGGGTGGGCTTGTGTACGTTCCTGGACCCTGTGGGTCCCTCCAATGGACTCTCTTGTGAGATAGGGAGTTTCTCTCACTGCTCTAACCCCACAGGTTTTTATAGTCAGAGGCTTTCAGGCTTTAGTTTCCCACACTGGAACCCTGGGTTGCACAGTCTGTCTTGCTTCCCAGTTGTTCCTCCCAGTTTGTCTGCACACTAATGTGGGACCACCTGCTCCACCAGCCTCCACCCTGTCTGCCAGCTACCACCTTGCCACAAATCCTCTCTGCCACAGCTGCCCATCTCCACCCCTCCTACCAGTCTGAAAGAATATTTCTTCTTTAACTCCTGGGTTGTTGGACTTCCACACAGTGTGGTTTTTCTGGCAGTTCTGGTTGCTGTCCTTTTGGTTGTGCGAGGAAGCAAAGCATATCTACCTATGCCTCCATCTTGGCCAGAAGTCCAACTTTATTTTTTAATCAATAGATTTTAAATTATACATTTCCTGATAAACACTACTTTCACTGTGTCCACAAATTTTCATATGTACTTTGTTATTTGTTTATAAATTTCATAATTATAATTCATTTTCTTTAACCTATAAATTATTTAAGAGAGCACTTCAAGTTTGCCAAATAAAATTTTATTTATCTTTTTGAAGTTAAATTTTTATTTTCCTTCATGTGGTCACAGAACCTATAAAAATATCTTTGGTCTTTTTTTTTTGAGACTTGTTTTATGGCCTACTTCTGTAAATATTGTATCACACGTTCTTGAAAAGAATATGTGTTTGCCAGTTTCTGGGTGCAAGCTTTTATATATGTCCTTCAGATCAATATGCAACAATAACTTGTATTAAAATGACTTATGCTTCTATTCAGTTTTGATTCCTTAAGTTTTGAGTTTCTGAAAAAGATAAGGCAATCTCCCACTCTAGGGTACCATGCTGGGGGAAGACCAAGGTAGATTCTACTCCCAAGGTCCTTATGGTCTAGTAATAAAACATCACACTAGTCCCTATCTGAGAAGTGGTGAATGCTGTGGAGAAGCAGCTACTTGATGTACCAATCTCACAGCAGAGGGCCAGAGTTGTTTCTTTATTTTTATGAAAACTTGACAAATGTTTGTTTTTCTTCAAACAGCTTTATTATGGTATAATTGACATACAATAAATGACACCTATTGAAAGTGTACGATTTGATAAGTTTTGAAATATATGTGTGAAGACATCAATGCAATTAAGGTAATGAATACGTCCATCACTCCCAAAAGTTTGCTTGTGCCTCATTTTAATCCTGCCTTTCCCCGTCCCCCATTCCATCCCCAGGTAACCACTGATCTACTTTCTGCAACTATGAATTTATGTGCATGCTGTAGAATATTAGGAATGGAATCATATGTTATGTACTCTTTTTAAAAAATCTGGCTTCTTTCACTCTGCATAAATGGAATTCATATATTTGCTTGCATGGCTCAACGGTTCATTCCTGTTTATTGTTGACTAGTATTCATTGCATGCATTTACCACAATTTGTTTATTCATTCACATGTTGATAGACATTAGGTTATTTTCATTTTTTAGCTCTTACAAATGAAGCTGCTGAACATTTTCAAAAAATTCCCACTCTAATAGTGGATTTGTTGATTTCTCCTTATAATTTTGTCCATTTTTGCTTCATGTATTTCAAGACTATGTTGCTAAATTCATGCAGATTTACTTATTACTATATCTTCCTGGTATAATATCTTTAAGTAATGACCCTTTTTATCCTTGTGATGCTTGTATTTTTTTTTTCTTGCTTTAAAGTCTATTTGGTTGGACATTAATGTCGCTACAGAAACTCTCTTTTTATATCCTTTTACTTTCCACCTTTTTGTGATTCCAAATTTTAAAACTCCAGCCCGAGTCTCTGTGCTGTAGCAGAGCTATGCTATTCACTGCCGTGATGCACATCTACTTTTTTAGTATCCCCTGGGTTTTAAGCAGGAGGTACCCAGAGCAATTGAGGTTGACATGGCTGTTCCCAGGAAAATGAATGTGAATTGTTTTCTCAGAATTCTCCCGAGTCCTAGCCCTGGAAGTTATTTTATCCCGCATTTATTTTACCTTTGTCTTCCATTTAAGGTGCAGCCGTCTTCACAGCCGCCTGCATCTATTAACCCTGGATCTCTCCTCTGTCCCCCACTACTTGGCCCAAACAACCCATAGGAAGGCGTTTGACCTGGGGTGCCCATACTGCGCAGCACGTGGGAGGGATGTACAAGTGGGCTAACCCAGTGCAGCACCATGAGCTCTACTGGCACCTGCAAGTCTCAGCCACACACCCTGTTCTCCCAGACTTTGTCCACCTGGATCTTCCTCTGTCTTCCTCCTCCTGTGTTGTGGTGATTTTTCACGGTTCCCTCCACAATCCTCCCTCCTTGCACACATAGGCACATGCACACACGTGCCCGCAGATTCCTATGCCGGCTCCTGTATTAGTAGGCTAGGGAGGATTTTGCTCTGATGAGTCCCATTGGCAGGAGTGTCTCTACTTTTATTGATGTTAGAAAGCAGATATTTGTGTTTGGGGGTGAGAGAATGCACAGGGGAAGAGTAGGGAGAGGCACTGATCTGGTGACCAAATAGTACTGGTGGGGTTATGAAGCACCCATATTCACTCAGTTGTGAGTCCTGTGTTTCCTGCCCACCCAGGTCTGGGATTGGAGTGTCCAGGCTATCTCCCCATCCAACTGGAGGTCAGACCTCCAAAGGTGGAGCTGAGTTTGAGTGGAGAGGTGGTATCATTTCTGAAAGTCCCACCCTAGTGGCTTAGGGGCTAGAAACTGGAGGCTCGGTGAGTGTCTGTGGTCTGGAGAAAGCCCTGAAAGGTAGGAGGCAAGGGCCCTGATGTGCTGCTTGGGGCCCTGATGTGCAGCAGCGCATGGGGACTCTGCCGGGGATGCGATGTGGGCAAGTCAAGGGAGTCCCCAAGAATAAAAGGGTCCCTAACCTTTGTGCAATGCCACACTACCTTTCAGCCTGGCAAGAGGGGACTCTCTTAGAGCCTGCTTAGGTGCCAGGTGAAGGACAGGGACCCAGGGAGGCAGGGGTGACAGAGCCTGGGGGTGGGAGTGACGAAGGGCCACCACCACCATTCAGCCTTTACTGAACTGTCAGGATCTGAAGACCAGCTGATTAGAGACCCTACTGGTGGTGGGTCAGTGGTGTCTTCCATTGCTGGAAAGCCTTCCTGTTGGTGGGAAGCAATGGAAGGGGCCAGGTGTTCTTTGTAACAAGAGGTTACTCAGGAACTATAACATGCTTAGGAACCAGAATACAGGTTCACAGAAATCAGTGACCCAAATGGTACATTGAAGCAATTTCTAAACAATTTCCTCTGGCCAATCACCTTAGTTTTCAATACTCAAGGATAGGATAAAAGGCAACAACCATGAGAATGGGCACATCTGTACAACACCTGCTGCTGCTTAAGCTAAGACATCAAAGCTTCTTCACATGCTGATCCCAGGTGAGCTCTCTGGGCCCCACATCTACAACAGGATCAGGGGCATATTCTCACTTGGTCACTTCCTCCTTTACTTTGGTTTGTCCCAAGAACACCCAGACATAAACAAGCCACCTAGCATCAGCTGGTCAGGACTGACCTGGACGGCAGAGCTAGATAAAGACAGCATTCTCGGTTCTGGGCACAAGGTAGCAGAAATACTAGGTTGGGGCAGCAGCCTACCTCGTGGAGTGGTACGTGTCTAAATTTTAGGATCCCTTGATCACTCTGGATCTTGGGTGTTCTCCAGGCAGCTCAGTGCAAAACCAGATCTTTTTCATTGACTCTGTGCAGATACCACATCTCTGTCGCCCACTTGCTCAGCTGAGATGGACTCGAGGTTTTTCTGTAACATCTTGGAGATGTGGGGAAGTGCTATCTGCCCCCCTTGACTTGTTTTGGGTCCTGTCTCTTCTGATGGCAGTGGGGAGGGGAGTTGTCGGGAGCAGTGGGTACACCGAGTTCCTGGAGAGCACCAGGGTGTCAGCCCTGCTCAGAGCTCTGGAAGAAAGTATCTCAGCAGCGGGTGTGTGGGTGGGTCCCTTCCTCCCCAGCACCCGGCAGTTAGAGTAATTGGTGCGATTACTGATTACTGCCGTGGCAGGTGAGGTGTGTAATTGTGCTAGGGTGTGTGTGTGTCATGGGGCGGGAGGGAGGTGTAGGGAGGGGTGTTGAACCTCACAAAGTGAGGTTAGGAAATTGAAAGCTGGTTTACTGATGGGGAGAGCACTCTTGCACCTGGTGCCTCCAGAAGGAAGAATCTGCTCCGGGGGCCTTGGGGCCAGGAGATGGGGGTCAGGTGTGGATAGAGGTACTGATGGTACCCGGAGATCCCCAGCTTTGGGCCGCTTGCTTACAGTGAGTGTCTCTTGCTTACAGTGGAGCCAATAAACTCTCAGACCTGTCTGGCCCTCACATCAAACCAGTGAGGATCTGATGATGGCTGCTACCTCGGCCCAGCCCCCAGCCCCACCCATCTTTCTAGTCTGCGCTTAATGTACAAAGTCTGGCTGGAGGCTTCGTGCCAAGCTCCTGGGCCCCAGGAGTCCCTGGGGAGCCGTAGAGTGCCTGGGCAGCAGGGGCTGTGACGCTTCTGAGTGTGCCTCGCCTGTGTTCTCAGGCAGGCTGCAGATACCACACAGGACAGTGTGGTCTTGGGCTCAGCTTCCACCCTCCCCACTGGCCATGCTGACCCGGACCTCCCACTGCCATCTTGGCCTGGTCTTCCCGTGCTGGGGGACGCAAGGAAGAGGGCCCAGTTGTGCAAGTTTTGGACCAAACCTCTGCTGTGGGGGCTTTCTCTGGGCTTGAGAGGGAATTTAGACCATGGCGTGGAGTCAATAGGCTGTGTTCCTGGGAGGACTGCCCTGACCAGCTGCTTGAGGTTGAGTGACAGGGCCCAGTGTCCAGACCCAGAGCCCTGAGGCCAGGCCACACGGAATCATCTTCAGGGAGGGGACACTGCACTCAGTCCAAGGGTGAGTCCTCTCTTGTGCCTAGCGCCTTCCCTGGCTCTTTATGTGGGGCTTCCGTCTGCCTTACCTTAGCTCACAGTCACCGACCTGGTCCTTAAAGTCCCACAGGGCTACAAAAGCCTGCCTGGGTGAACCCAGGGGCTGGGCTACCTGTGGGGTTAGGCCAGAGGTGGGAGACAATACCTAACCTCTCTGAGCCAATCATTGACAGGGATCAGGGGGCTGTCCAAACTGGGCAGGGAAGCCCGGTGGCGCATGTAGTGGGATTTGGGTCATTCAAGGTCTCCATCTGTCCCCATAGCACTGACTGTGGCTCCTCACCAGAATTAATTTTTAAGTCTCTGGTTGGTCAGAAAATTTCCTAGGATCATTCTAAGACTAAGGAAGATATATTTTGGGGAAAATGTCCTTACTTAAAGCTGAATAAAACAGTGTGATTCTTGCTGTTCTAGTAAATTTACCAAGCCCCTATAATTTTCTTGACCCAAAAGATAACAAGCTGTGCTCTTAAAGGAGGACTTGACCACATCCTTCCCCTGTGCAATCTCTTTGCTACCCCTCTCCCTCCAAAACACAGCCCTATAGCTCTGGCAGAAATGGTCAGTCAGCCCACAACTCCAAGCATGGTTTCCCACCACTCTGAGTATGTAGACCCTAAATAGTTCAGGCTGTGATCTCTGGGAAGTCCCTATTGTCCTCAGGCTAGAAGGCCCCACAGTGACATGCGATACCCCTGTGTTTTTTCCCCCAAACCCTCTCCTGTCATGGGAGGTGATTGCAGCCATAAAGGACCCCGGAGCTGGAGGGCCCGGATGTGAGCTTTGCCTTCACGGGGTCTTTCCCCTTTCAGATCACCCTTCCTCTGGGCCCCACCAGCAAGGGGATAGCTATAGAGAGGGTCCCAGGGTTAAGGACTTCATGGTTGAGCCTGTACATGGCCCAGGTCATGGCAAAGTCAACATCATGGCAAGGCCCACAAGCCTCCTGGTTCCCTCACACACTGTTCATTCCCTGGTCCTCACTCCTACCTGGGTGTCTCATTTAGGCAGTAATGTTAGAAGTATGGGCAGTGTACCAGGTCCATTCTCAGAGGCTGACCCCTCTGAACTACATCTCCCTAGGTCTCCTTGCCAATTGGCTTCTGACTGGGTCCAACCAGGGGAGGCACTTTCAGGGGCTCAGAGGGTGACAGGAGGGAGAACCTGGGTATTTCTCCCCACTCCTCCTTGCTTCAGAGTAATCCTGTGGCAATAGGTCCATGCCTCCATGACTGACGTTCCTTCCAGGTGGCCCGTGCTCCATGGTTCCAGCTCCCAGTGGGCTCCGGTTACTATTTTTCCCTTATCCCTCAGGCCATTGAGGTGGAAGTGGGGAAGATTCTTCCTTCCTTTCTTTCTTTCTTTCTTTCTTTTTTCTTTCTTTCTTTCTTTCTTTCTTTCTTTCTTTCTTTCTTTCTTTCTTTCTTTCTTTCTTTCTTGTTTATTTCTTTTTAGAGAGAGGGGAAGGGGAGAGAGGGAGAGAAACATCAATGTGTGGTTGCCTCTCACATGCCCCCTGCTGGGGACCTGGCCTGTAACCCAGGCATGTGCCCTGACTGGGAATCGAACCATGACCCTTTGGTTCGCAGGCCGGCACTCAGCCACACCAGCCAGGGCAGAAAGATTTACTTTCGTTCCCACACTCTGTTTTTCCCCCCTTTACCTTGCCCCCACGTCTGTCAACTGACCTTTCTTTAAAGTCTTTTCATTTGAATCATCTAGGGTAAGTTGTATTTCCTGCTAGGGCCATCTCACCTCCTTCACTACCCAAATAGATGGCACTTTTCTGACTAATAGGATCCTGGGACAATGCTCAGGGCCTCACTGCCCATACTTCTAATGTTACTGCCTAAATGAGACACCCAGGTCTGGTCCACTCTGTTCCTTCCATTTGGGGGAGTGGATTCTGCTCCCTTTCACCGCCAGACAGGCCCTTCCTTGGGCCTGGTGGTGGACACTGTTGACTCAGACAGAAGGACATTGTCCAGGCGATGGCCACACAGCTGTGTCTTCTTCCTGCCACCATCTGACTGGGCTCCTGGGTATCCTTCTGCCTGAAGGGGACGAGAGCCAAGAGTGAAGAGCAGGAGTGACACAGGTGGGTATTAAACAAAGAAAGACAGAAGCATAAACAACTGTATGAACATTCCAGATATTCACCAAATAGGAGAAGTGTGGTATTTCCATGCTGGGCAGGTGGTGACGCCACTGCTAAGGGGAAAGGGAAGGTAGAATGTGGTGTTCAAGAGAAAACCCAAACCCCCCGACATGCATGGAACTCAGCGACTTTCCCGGTCTGGCTCGCGCTCACCTTCGTAGACTTCCCATGCCCCTCCCTTGCACCCACACACCCCGCGTTTCTAGCTCTGTGCTCTTCCCCAGAGTCCCTGAGCGCTCGAGCGTGCACGACTTGGTATCACTGTCCATTGCTGTGTAGTGTCACATACACCATGGTTTAAAGTAACACCTACTTACGATCCCACAGTTCCGCGAGGCAGAAGTCCAGGTGGGCTACCCTGGGTTCTCCGTTTAGGGCCTCACAAGGCCAAAATCAAGGTGTCAGCCAGGGTGAGCTCTCATCTGGGGGCTCTGGGAGGAATCGGCTACCAGGCTCATTCACGCCATTGACAGACTTCATCGTCTTGTGGCTGCACAACCGAGGTCCTTGTTTCCTGCTGGCTGTCAGCCGGGGGTCTCTCTCAACTCCCTAAATCCACCCCACGCCTTCTCATGTGGTCCTGTCATTGGCAAAGCAGCGATGGCACATTGAGCACTTCCCTCTGACCTAGTCTCCGGCCACCAGCTAGATAAAAGCCTCTGCTTTTAAAGAGCCCCGTAACTAGATTCGGCCCACATCAATTCTTTTGTTGCTACATAATCATAGGAGTTACACCAGGGGTGAGGGTCATGGGTCCATCTTCAGATTCTGCCCACCACAGCTTCTCTCCTTCGCTCGTTGGTCACCACCGCTGTAAAGCCTCCCTGGGCCCTTCACTCAGAATTAGCAGCTCTCATAGCGCTTCACTGACACGCCATTTGACCTCTTCCCTTTGTGTTCTTGGCCAGTGTGAGAATAGGAACCATATCTTACTCATCTTTGTAGCTTTCATTGCACCAGTGCCTACCCCTTAGCAGGGAGTTAGGAAACGTTTGCTGAAAGTCAGGAAGGAGGGACAAGTAGAGGCTATAAGGACATAATGACAACCACCTGAAAGGTCACCTGGTTTGAAGGATCACATTTCTATAAAGATATTGAGGATTTTTAAAGAAGCTTGCCCCACCTCCTCCCTACCACCTCCCCCCACACCCCGCCCCGGTCCTTCTTTTTTCTTCAAACTTGACTTGGAAAAGTTTCGGACTCCCAGGAGGCAAGAACTGATGTTTATACCTTTGTTTCCTACCGAAGTGCATTCTCTATTCCTCCCAGAAGTTTGTCCTAAATGGTGTAAGTCCAGCGGTCATTCTCTCACAGGAATGTCCTACAGGACAGGTCACAAAGGACAAAACCTGGGAGGTCTGGGAATTTTTCCAACTTCAAACAGATAGGAACACAGTGAGGTCTCTGAGTTTAGCACAGTGTTTTAAAGGGAAGGAGAAAAATCCAGTCTTTTTCTATTTGGAGAATCACACATTTCAACAATACGGCATCAGATTTCCTGCATATATCCCACCAGCCGAGGCGTGTAGGCAATGACCCTTCTATTTCTTTAGCTATAAGACGTGGCTTGCCACACACCTCACTTAAAGCAAGTAGCTCCAAACCCAGTGGAGAGGCCAGACCCAGGTCCTTCTGCAGGACCCCCAAGTCAGTCCTTTCTGGTTCTTCTTGCATGTTTCCAGTTTCCTCTTCTTGCTACCCCAGACCCAGGTACCAGCATGGAGAGAGGCGATTCAGAGGAAGGAAATGCATCCTTCTGATGCACTGACATGGAAACAATAACAAATGCGACACATGCATGTGGTAACACCCATGCTGAACAGAAAGATTAAACCAAAACAACGTTTCTCCACGCATCCCTCACCTACCCTGGGTTCCTCTTTCCAAAGACTGTCACTGTTGACAATTTTTTACAACTCCTTCCCGAAAAATTTTTTTCTGCTACCTGGATTTTAAACTTAATCATAATACTTCTGCAGCTAGTACACGGTTTAAGTGGGACCTGATTTCCATAAAGATAATTCTCTCCTCTGAACTATTAAGCCAAGTTAGCGATGTTTAGCAAGATCATGTTTTCCAGCAAAGTATTGAACTTGCCTACGGTTCATCCAAGACGAGAATGGGGTCTTATTTTAATTTCTCCAGATGGTAGCTTTCTCGCTCCCTCCCCACCACCATGCCCTTATTTCCCAGTTCATCTCTCTGTCAAACAGTTCGGAAAGACATTTTCGCGGCCATTTCAGTATTTTCTCTCCAGAAGACAGCAAGTGGACAAAACCATCTCTCTGGCATTCTCCCGGTCTGCTCTGATGACAGCCCTTGATGGACACAGAAAGAGGGCAAAACTGAGACACTCAAATAAGGAGCCGCTGAAATGCTGGAAAGGCACAGGAGTCCTTGCCAGTTACAAAATAACCACCTTGCTGGTTACATTCCAATGTGCCTGTCACTCATTCAAATATTTATTGAGTTTCTACAGCATGCCAGGCACTATTCCGTGCACCAGAGCTATAGCAATGAATAGGATAGCCATTCGCTTTAATTGGGGGAGCAGATAATACCTAGAGTCACACTGTTAAATATTGTTATGAAGAGTGATGGGGTGGGGGTGAGGGGTCTCTATTTTAAATGGCATGATCAGGGAAAACGCTCTCTGGGTATGTGACATTTAAATCAAGACCTTAATGATCAAAAGAAGCCAGCTATATGAAGATCTTGGGGGAGCATTCCTGGCAGAGGTTCTAGCAGATGCAAGGGTGCTCAGGCCGCAGTGGGCTTCTGCATGCCTGGGGTCTGAAAGACAGAAGGCAGGTTCACCTGGACTAGTGGAGAGCAAGGTGAGAGCTGAAACGTAGGAAGGGACCAGGTCACTCAGGACCTTGTCATTCTCAGAAATATATTTACATTACCTAGCGTTTCCCAGCCATATTTGACCAGAGAACTCCCCCCCGCCCAAGTATAAAATTATCTGTTAATACCTCGTAGAACTAGTATGCCAGGGATTATAGTTTGCAAAACCCACCCTAACAGCGTTATATTTCTTGGAATGTTCACATCTTGTGGGGAGTTTGTGTTCTAACAGGGGTTTGTTTATTCCAACAGAATAAAGCTCTAACGTAAAGTGGCAGACTTCAGCAAGCAAATGGGAGAGTATTTTCTTTTCTTTCCTCTTTTGATTTTTATTTTACACATGCCCCGATTGTCAGGAGTTGTTTTAAAAGTTTATAAAAGGTTATGTATGTAAATTATTGGTTTTGTAAGTTTTAAATATTTTAATGCCAATGTTTCTTGAAGGTTGGCTTTTAAAATTACATCCTAAAAAGTTTTGAAGTCAGTGTGATTGAACAACAGAAAGAGAGGAGCGAGGGGCAAACCAATTAAGATTCCTTTGTGAGGAAAAAAGAAGAAAAGGGGACGGAGAGTTTCCAGCTATCATCACAGAGTTCAAGATAAAGGCCAGTTATCCCTTACCCTCCCTGAGGAATGAATAAGCAAATAGGCAGCAGCCCAGCAAAGGGAGTTGAAATCAGAGATCAGGAAGAACTTCAAGACTAGCAGAAGAATGTGGCACTGCAAGAAATTACTGAGAAATAGTATAGAATGTTCTGGCAGCTCAAGAGCCTGGGGAGATTTTATGTTAGCTTCCTGGAACTTTGTTTTGATGCCAAGGCAGTGGAGGTGACAGTGGCAGGGTAAGGAATTTGGGGAAAGGTCTGTTTCAGAGCCTAGGAAAGTTAACAAGAAATAATTTCACCACAGGGAAGAACTCAGCTTCCAAAGCAAATCAATAACATTAAGATAAAAAAACCAAAGGAATAATACCTGCCATTATTGAGTGCTTGCTACGTTCAGACAACTTGCCAAGTGCTTTGTGTGCGTTATTTAATTTAATGTTCATGGCACCTCTGTGAAGGAGAAAAAATCCCCATTATATAAATTAAGAAGCTGGGGGTTCAAGTGGTCATATAACTAGCTCAAGGTCATGCAGTTATTAAATGGCCGGCCCGAGGCTCAAATGAAGATCAGGTTGAGTCCAGAACCATAATACTAATCACTTCTCTCCTGCCAAAACATGGAGGTAGAACATTGACTGTTAACTCACTGAATTTGAAGGTAAGATGGGGAAAAGGAATTTTTAAACCTTAGATCAGGGTGAAGACCTCTAAACAAATTTTTTTTTCTGTCTTGAGAGGAAAGGATGGCGATCAGAAGTTCACATGAAACATGGAGACCTTCAGCATTGCATGACAGGATGGATTTGTAAAATAGAGCCCGGCGCTGGGGAGTGTGGAGAGATGTGCAAACATGAACACCCCCAACCCCAGTGGGAACTGAGGAGAGCAGATCTGAATGCATGTGCCCAGGAAAGACTGGGAAATTCAGCAGGCTATCACCTCTGGAGACCATGCCGACAATTGTTTGAAATGATTACGTAGAAAAATGAAAATACTTTAAACACAAATTTTAAATGAAAAACTGGGTGGACTGGACAATGGAGTCAGCCTTAGTGAGAAGAAGTAAGAAAGGGATTCTGCCTACTGAGTGCCCCCAGCTCACTCTCACCATTGCTCACTCATCAGCACATCCTTCACTGAGCCAGTTAATCCTTATTAACTGACGGGCATGCACATAATACAAACAGAGCATACTGCGATTGCACACACAGTTAAATTCCAATACGAATACATGTTACAGTGCACGCCCATATACCTGGGTTAAGAAAGAGAACAGTATCAGTTCATCAGAAGCCCCCCGTAAGCTTCTCCCCTGCCAGCTTACTGTTATTCTAAACTTCATGTTAATCATTTCCTTGTCTTTCTTTAGAGTTTTGCCACCTGTGTATACATATATCTCTAATTATTATATAATCTAATTTTGCATGTTTTGGACATTAAATAAATGAAACCATTCTGTACATATTCTTCTACCACTTGCCTGTTTTGCTCAATGTCATACTTTTGAGATTGAATCATACAGATATGTATTATTGCACTGCCTTCATTTTTTCACTGATTTATGGTGTTTGATTTTTGAAACATTCCACAGCTTACCTACTATATACCACTGATGGGTACTTGCTGGGTTGCAGGGTTTGAGTATATCAAACTTTACTAGGTAGGGACAAGCTGTTCCCATTGGTGGTTCCGATGTAACCCCTTCAGCAGAAGAGGAGAGTCCTGATCCTTTATATCTTTGCGGAAACTTGAGTTGACTTACTTTTAATCTGGGAAGTGTGAAGTGGTATTTTATCGTGGTTTTAATTTGTATTTCCCTGATTACTAAGGAAGTTGGAATTTTCTTTCCACATGTTTAGGGATGATTTGTGTCTCTTCTACTGTGAGGTGCCTGTTCAAGTCTTCTGCTCATATGTTTATGGGATAGTTTGTACTTTTCTTATTGACTCATAGCTGTTCTTATACACCCTTGGTAGTGACCCTTTGTGGTTATCTGTGTGGCAAATGTCTGGTTGCACTGTTTGGCCTATCTTTCCATACTTTTGGTGGTTTCTTTTAATAAATAGAAGTTCTCCATTCTAATACAGTCAAATTTGTGAATCTTTTTCTTTTAGTTTACCCCTTTTCTCTCTTGTTTAAGGAACTTCCCTTTGAAAACATTCAATAAGCTTTTTAAAAAAGATTTTATTTACTTATTTTTAGAGAGAGGAGGAGAGAGGGAGAGAGAGAGGGAGAGAAACATTGATTGGTTGCCTCTCGCATGCCCCCAACTAATCACCTGGCCCATAACCCAGGCATATGCCCTGCTGGGAATCAAACCGGTGACCTTTTGTTTTGCAGGATGATGCCTAACCCACTGAGCCATACCAGTCAGGGCACATTCAAAAAACTTTTAATTTTAGAGTAGTTTTTGATTTATAGAAAAGTTGAAAGAGTGTTATAGATTGTTTTCATCTATCCAAGTCCAGTTTCCCCTATTGTTAACGTCTTACATTGCTACACTGCCATTTGTCACAGCTAATGAACCAATATTGGTACATTATGATTATCTGAAGTCCATATTTTATTTTATTTATTTTTTAAATTATGTTTTATTGATTATGCTATTACAGTTGTCCTGATTTTTCCCCCTTTGCTCCCCTCCACCCAGCACCCCGCACTCCTTCAGACAACCCCCCCATCATTGTTCATGTCCATGGGTCATGCATATAAGTTATTTCGCTGCTCCATTTCCTAGACTGTACTTTATACCCCCATGGTGAAGCCCATATTTTATTCAGATTTCCTCAGCTTTTCTGTTCCAGCATCCTATGCAGGCCACCACATTACATTTAGTCACCAGATGCCCTTAGGTTCCTCTAGACTATGACAGTTTCTCAGACTTTCCTTGTCTTTGGTGATCTTGACCGTTTTAAGGAGTACTGGTAAAGTACTTAATAGGATGTCCTTTGATTTAAGTTTGTGTGATTTTTTTTCATGGTTAAACAGGAGTTACGGGTTTTCAGGAAGGGGGCTAGAGGGAGTATGCCATTTTCATAATATCATATCAAGGGTGTGTGCTATTCACATCACTGAAGATGTTAACTTTGATCACGTGGGTGGGTAGTGTTTGTCAGGTTTCCCCACTGTAAAGTTACATTCCTCATCTCTTTCCATACTCTACTCTTTAGAAGAAGGTCATAATGGGCCTACCGCACTTAATGAGTAGGGAGTTATGCTCCACCTCTTTGAGGGGACAGTTTTTTATAAATTACTTGGAACTCTTCCGTATGGGAGAGGTGTCTGTTCTCCCCAACTTGTTTACTTATTCAATCACGAATTAATATTTACTTATCCTTGATATTTATTTATGGAATGTCGATGTTGGAAGCCAAGTTTCTCACTACTGGAGAGGAAGGTTACAGATAAGCAAGGAGACAAGACTGGAACAAACCATGTGGTTCCAGTTGAGAGCTGGGGACATTGATATGAACTCATGTTTAGCTTAATATATTGACACTTAATGTGGATAGGTATAGAAATAATTACAGATGTGTTTATGCACATACATGGTACATACAGATAGATTTTGTAGCTCTGTCGGCTGAGAGGGTCTGCAATACCCCAACAGTAAGGGGCACACCCAACACCCAGTTCTTAATTTCTAATACCATTCTCCAGTAAAAGGAACCAGGGATCTTAGAGAAATGGCTGATTATAGGGCTGGGCAGGAAATATACAAGATGAGCCTGGAGCGTATGACAAGGATAGAAAGTAAGGAACTGCTAGAAGTCCTCACAATGATGGGGGTTGCCAAAAGGACACAGGAGCCTTCAGAACTCCCTATGGCTAAAGTTGGAACAATTTGCACAAGAAATAAATTAGACTATTAGGTTATAACCCAAAGTATAAAAAAATCCCTTATTAATGTCAGAATCCTATCAGTAGTCTCCTATATTATCTTCTAAGGGTTTTCTAGGGTTGCATTTCCCCATTTAAGCCTTTAATCAACTTGTACTGGGTTTGTGTATCCTGTTTGAGGTAGAGATCAGTTTAATCTTTTTCCATATAGATAATTGGTTGTTCCAGCCCTCAGTACTGAACAGTCTATTCTTTCCCCACTAACATGCAACCATTCTGTTACAAAGAGGACTCTGTACGTCAGTGAGTCTGTGTTTCAGTTCTGATTCATGGGTCTAATTGTCTGTCTCGATCTCCCAGAATATGAATTCTTAGGGTTGACTTGATATTGAGTAGAGTGAGTAACCCACCTAGTTCTTTTTTAAAATTAGGAGTATTTTGTCTGTGTTTGGCACTGGACTTTCCAAATAAATTTTAGAACTTGCTTACCCATTTCCAAGTAACACTCTGTTGGATTTTTGTTGGGATTGCACTGAATTCATAATTCAATTTGTAAATAATTGACATCATCATTATATTGAGTCACCTTTGCAAAGGATGTAAGTAGAGAGGTACTTGGTATATCTCCCTACTTATTTGATATTCCCTAATACATTTCTATAGAGCTTTATATTTTTCTCCTTAAAGAATTTAAATACTTTTTATTAGATTTCATTCCCTGGAACTTTATATTTTTGCTATTACAAGTTGCTTCTTTATACCCTTTTAATTTTTCTATTAGATAGTTGATGGTATCTACAAAAGCAATTGATTTTATATATTAACTTTGCATCCAGCAGTTAT